>JAYJMJ010311390.1:0-24567 GCA_036873875.1 Laminaria ephemera | reverse complement strand
CGACCTCTTGGCATTTGCAAGTCGCACTGCACGAATTCAACAACGCCTTTCACCCCATTACTATTTTCTCTCATCTAATTCCTTGAGCGAGCGCAGCGGGCGGCGAATAGCCGCCCGCGGAGCGCAGCCTTGTATATATATATATACAGTTTTGGAACAAGAAGAACGAGTGAGTGCTGTTTTCGTTGTTTGATATCGACTGTGGCGAACTGCTGTTGTTCTTACAGTTTATTTTGTTGTTGTGGTCGGAAGGATGGCCACCAAAGGTTTGACTTCGTGTTTCGAGTATCAGATAATATTTACCTGGTATAATACACAGCAGTGTACGAGTACAAAGTAAGTTTCCGAGTGTTTCGGAGAAACCTGAAAGAAATGTTTTGCTGGAATATCTCCAGGGTTCGAATGAAAAAAATATATTTCGAAGATAATATTTGCGCCCTGCTCCCCCATGGCGCCCTCGTCTCCCACCAACCTCATTCCGTCCAGAGCTGAACTCTTGAAACCGACTCTGGATGCTTCCACCCGCAGTAGTGAGAGCGAAGCGATATGTCAGCCACGGCCAACCGTTACGACTAAGATACGGTGACGAACAAACCGGAGCCATCCCAAATTACGATTTTGGTCGGCCCCAGCCACTAGAATGGTTCAGGAAGCATATACTTGCACTTTATATCGATGACCCAGGACGTGATTCCACGTTCGAATGATGATAAACGATACAAACACACCTAAAATGAAAAAACTGAGGTCGTTGGTATTGTGATACTTGCCCGACTGCTGGCTCTTTACGTCACTAGCTGATCGCAACGCACACTCAATCACACGTGCAGGCGTGGATGTCTTAGGTATTCACGGGCTGTCCGTTACCCCTGGTAGCCATCAACACGATTTTTCACGTTTCGTGCTGCATGGGAGAGGGGCGACGACGCAAGCAAGCGTTCGACTTTGCTAAAAAGTTGACCATCGCAACACGGCATCATATACATATGTACCATTCGAGAGAGATTCACTCCCTCAACGGTTGGTACGTAGTAGCATTGGAGTATGGACTGTGAAGTCCACTCCTATATAGTTAATGTGCAGTCACTACGCATGAGTAGACTAAGCATCTTGTTCGAGATGCGGAGAAATACAATATGCTGCGAGACTAGCCGTTGTTTCTTCTGGCCGGTGTACTGTATTCAACCTACCTCTATCGGGAAGTTGACAGTAACTATTTTTAATATATTTGTTTGAGGTTAGGGTTAGCGCCGACTGTTGTCCCCCGGCGTCTCGTGATCCTCAGCCTTCTGTTGTGGCTTTGTATTTCCACGCCGAGGTAATGTCTGTCGCGTTGCGCGAAAGTGTAACTTTCAACGTCTGCAACGAAGCTCTAGTTGTTGCTTTTACCAATTGTCTCCCGCCAATCGCACCGTTGTTGTTGAACCGACCATTGTTTCGGTAGAGGATATTCCCACCAACAGAATTCGTACCGCGTTTGAGATTCATATCGTCGCGGGGGCATTAGCTCCTGTGAGCGGTTTTGATGACTCAGTCGCAGTTCAAGCAGTTAAACCCTCAATGATGGAGTCGTGTTCCGGGTCGATTTACGTGTTGGTCACGACCTCACAGTATTGATCGAGTCACCCAAGAACCTCGTGTCGCTGCTGAACACTATCGCGCACATACCCTGTCTTCACCCAGCGAGCTCGGCAGCGTCAAATCCTGAGCTTGTAGATCCACTGCCTGGAGCGTTTACCAATACCGCGCTAACCACTGACCAACGCGATGCTGTATGCGTGCTGTACACGAAGTACCGTCCCGGGTTGGTTCGTCGTCCATGGCAGAGTTCGATCGCTGCGACACTGCCGGAAAAACAGGTTCTTCTACTCACCGATACACGGGCCGTCAATAGAGCCCCGTTCCGTTCCAACCCATGTACACCTACACTAATGTCCTTGCAAATATATGACACTGTTTAATGGGTCATAGTCGAAACAAGACCCCGCCTCTGCCGTAGTCCAGTCACCGTTGTCGCCAACAAAAATAGCGGCACTCGTTTCTGGGTCGACTACCACCATACCTCCAACGTTTGGAATCGCCCGGAAGAGCTGCCTCCTGCGAAGTCCTAGACCCTGCGTGGACGCCGTCAACACCGCAGCTTTCATCTCGGTCGCCTACACCCTGAGCGAACTCGGGCAGCTACCGATGGATGACGACCACGTCGAACGGACGCAAGTCGTCACACACTCCGGCAAGTGTTTTGTTTCGCGTACGCCTTTTGGAGTGCGCATCGTCCCCTTGCTAACTAAGCACCTGTAGGTCATCTCACTCCTGGTCAGGTGTCGTTTCGTAGACGGATTACATCATTGTCTTGCTTGCAACGTTTGAAGCTCACGTCGCGTCTCCTGAGCAAATGTTTGCCGTGTTGCAAACCTTCTGACTCAAAAATCGGCCAGAAAGGCATATCACTCTTAGTTGTGTCATTTCCACGACATGGCTTTCGGTTGAATTGCACAACAGTACCGAACACATTTAACCAACCCCTTGGTTGCCTACGCCCACATGGATCAACCACCTCCGGTCGGTCTTGGGCATGGTGAGGTTGGTCCGGTGCGTCGTCAAAATTTATACTGAAATCACGGCTCCATCACGTCTACTCACTGCCAAAGAGTTTGGGGTAAAAATCCATTAATAAAAAATGGAGTACTGAACAAGATAATGCGTTCGATCGTACCAACACGTTAAAGTTTTCAGTCCCTGCCCTCCATTTCCTAGATATATCATGGGAATATATCGTGCATACGGATGAGTCCGAAGTTCGTGCCGGCGTATTGTTCGCCTAAAAACGCACAGCAGGAAAATATGTTTGTGCCATCGCATACTATAATCACCGGTTAAGAATTACCAACGTCATGATAAGGCATCTGTGATGGAGTGTTGTGCTGTGGTATGGGGACTACTGCCCACTGGAGACCCTATTTTATGGGGCGTCACTTCACGTACTGTACCAACCGCCACGCCTTCACCCATCGGCGCTATTTACCGGGTGTGCAGGATACAAAACGTAACACGCTTGCAAGATAGGAAATCGTGGTTTCCAAACGTCGTTGTCAGTACCAAGCGTATTCCGGGCAAATAAATGCCCTGACCAATCCATTATATATCTCGTAGAATGTGTTCATCAAAATCAAAGGGGATTCTGTTCCAGCAGAGCCACGCCTGACCGCAATCTGTCGCAATGTTTCGGACGACCTGCCACTCTATCCGGCCACCCCTAGCGTAGAATATACCCGTCAAAAGCGGTCGCTATTAGTGAATACTCGCTGCCTCGCCCCTTCCTGCTGTCGATCTTGTAACACTTGTCGAACAACAGCGAGCCGATTTCTGTCAATTCTCCGATTTTCTCAGGATCGCGAAATCAGCGCCTGTCCCGTCCAAGCAAATGGAAAGCAGATTGAGTCATTTCGCTTGTACTCCGATTACGTGGACACGCGTAGTGACTCCGGGACTAATGCAAAGTACCTACATCTATAACACACCACTTGGAAAAATCATGGCGAATTGTTGTAATGATCTCACCGATTCAGGCGATAACTTAGCTTTTGAAAGCACCTTCGACGTGAACGCTTCTGGTAGCCCACTATGCACAACGATGTGCGGTAACACATAGATAACTGCCTCTCTTGTCAAACAATGTTAAACGTCCCGGCACTCCCAAATTTTCAAACGCGACACCGGCCAGTCACGCGTCCACTCCAGTGTGTCGTAGTCGACTCGATATAATATTAGTCTATTTTGCGGGAAGGCAACCGATATGTCCTTTCGGTGATCGGGCACAAATCTCACCAGCTTTGTCATTTTTGAAAACCATCAAAGTATTAGAGGCCACCATTGTCGTCGGTATTCTCGTACTTAGACTTTATATTTCTGTAGTTGGATTACCTGAAGCGCTGTACTTCGAACAAGGTACTGAGCCATACAACCAGCCTGTGAAAATGTTCCAGACTGTCTTTGAATTCAAGAAAGCTCGCATCACCTACCTATCGTTCCCAAGACAATTATGTCCAATTTATTGAGCGTGTGCGCAGTACGGCCCATAGTATGGTGTCGTATGTATAGCACCCTGTTTTGTCATATCTGGGCAGAGCTGGTACCCTATGTCCAGCCTGCGCAGAACAATTCGTACTTCTCCACACTCGAAGGCACCCCCCACTATCTAATGTTCGGATGCCGAGCCGTAACGCCTGTCGTTCTCATTTTAGGTATGCCCGCCAGACCCTAACCGCTATCCCAACTCAACTATTGTTGCTGAGTTATTGAAAACGTGCAGCTCGCGTATGAGTTGGCACGCCTCTTGCTGTTGCTCGACTGGTTTTGCAGGGTCGACAACTAGCCTGGGCAATGCTTCTATGTACCTGAATGCGCACAATATCGGCAGTCCCACGTCAACTACTCTTGCCGAACTATTGAAGCGTTGGAACGATGTGAATGCCAGCTCCACTGAACCAACATGCCTATTCGTAATGTAAGAAACCCTTTATACGGGGCACGGCATTTCTCGAAGCGCTATCGTACCGGGACCAACTTGTCCTCCCGTCATGGGACCTACTGTACCACACGTGGGAGGTTGTTGTCCCCTGCGTGTCGTTGTTCTCCACGGGTCGTGGTGTCACCCACTAGAAGTTATCCTCCGGGTGTAGAGAGATTGCAAGGTCGCCCTCTCTCCTCCTTCTTCTTGACTTGAATATATTGTCCTGGTTTTGTCCGAGAGTTACGCAGCGCTCACCCCATTTATACGGCTGTGTCACGTGAGAGCATTGGCGCTCACCGCCGAAGGCCGCGGTGTTCGAACCATTTCCACAGCAATCGAGCAAAGTCCCCCTTACAGACGGGTCAACAGCAGAAACCAATGCGTGCCGGCGATGGGCGAGGTAGCGAAGATACGGGTGCTGTGCTATTCCAGAACAAAAATTAACATTCGGCTTGTCCTACGCCGGACTAAAATAGAGTGATGAATTCCGTAGAAACACGCAATACGAAGCGGATCTAAAATATCCGTCCACATACTTTTGTTTTCTCGATTTGGCTTTTTTCAAAAACAGGGACAGGTATTTTATTATGTGTTGTGTTTTTCAAACCGGCCGCTGGCGACCAACCGAAAGAGCGGGCGACGGGGCGTGGTTGACGACAGTGGCCCCCGCGCGAACGGCAGACCGGCGCGCGATCGATCGATCGAGCGAGCAGATGGCAGGACGAAATTTCGTGTCGGGTTTGGTTGGTGTTGTTGGGCTTTCCTGCTTGTTACTTGGGTTTCCATCGGTTTCCATATGCCTTTGTGGTTCAGATAGGGTTTGGCAGGTTGTTCGTGGGAAAGAGAAGATTACACCGCATAGGGAACCAAAATCGGCGTAACCTGTGTTTTTTTTCTACACGATATAACTAATTGGTGTTGTTGTTCCATGATCTGGTTGTATAAGAGTACACCACTGGTGACGATCAGTGCTTGGAGACTGTTGCGCAGCTATCCGGGCAAACGTCGAAATGCGGCAGACTGTACCGAGTAAACTGAGCGATCAAAGCAGTGAGGGGCAGTAGCTGACCCGCCCACCAAGCGATAGACCAGACTGTGTCATTCGTGGGCGCGCTTAGGGGGAGGTTGAAAAGGGAGCCGGACGCTTTTACAAGAAGGCAGATGTTTCTGGGCATTGCGGCTACTGGTACGTTTATAGACATTTATATCCACAGCTGTCTCTCGGTGGTAGGGTGCCGACGGGTCCAGGACGTGTTGGTCGGTTGCCGTTCTTGACAGCCACAAACCGAGTTGTTTGTGTGAAGAGTGGTACCAGCTATGTATTCGCTAGAGAATGGGCCAAGGGGCCGCGGAGTCTCTGTATTACACCGGAATTTGAGGAACCAAGGGTCCTTTGGTTGGTGAGCGGAGCTTAGACATTCTGTCGTCGATGGTTTGCGTGTTGTGTGTAAACTGGTGGTTTCCCGTTGGCTGCAGGAACCCGGACGAGTTCGGGCAAGGACAAGCAGATAGTGTGATTGTGCAGACGAATATCGAGGTACACGATCCGTTTTCGGGTAGGGGCACCGGCGGCGGCACCGTTGCCATGATGTAGTTGCTGTAGCGAGGTCCAGCGCCTCACCCCCCCCCCCCCCCGCCCGTTCCCCCCCTCCCCGCGTTGGCCGTACCGTAATGAGAGCACATTATGAGCGTGGGGGTATGGTCAAGGTTTGCGAAAAATGATAAATCTTCGCGCAATCGGGACGCGACCCCGCGCTTTACAATTTCTCTGCGCAGGAGGAGAGCCCGTACCTGCGGCTGCAGGCGTACTACCGGAGTGGGTGATCCATAGTTTAACCAGCATCCCAATAAAAACGTATGCTACACTAGTTTCAAGCGAAGTGTCCATAGACGCGTGCTACAGTTTTGAAAGGGATGTAACCCTTACGCCAAACGTACTTCACGCAATTTCCAAGCAATTCGTCTCCAAAACCGTGCTGCAGTTCTAAAGGGGTTAACCCTTCAACTACTTCAAAACGTATCTCACACTAGTCCCAAGTACCTTGTCCGAAAACACGGTGCTGCAGTTCTAAAGGGGTGAAAGGGTCGTGGAATCCAAACGCGTACAACAAGGTATATACTTGCGTAGAGGGCGCGGGACACGTATCTTGCAGACTAGCGGGAGCAAGAAAGAGCAAGAGACAGCCAGACCAGGGCAATATACGAGTAAAACCCTATTAATAGCGGTCGACGGCGACGTCGCGTGTGGAGCAGTTCCCGCGGCATCGTGCTGTGGCGGGAATGAGTCGTCGTACACCTCATGGGTATCTGTTGGGGTCTGTCTAGTGGGTAACGGAGGGAGGCCCCGGATTCAGGAGTAGGTACCAGTTGGGTGTTGGGTACCGTAAATGTCGTCTGCAGTCGACTGGTCTCTCGAGATTGCTCTCTTTCCGAAGTGGCAAACATGGCAATAATCAATCAATCGAAAGATTCTTATTAAATGATAATATTACACCGCATAGGGAACCGCGAGCTGCGTATCCCTTGTTTCATTGGGACACATGATAGTTGGTCCGGGTCATTGTTCCATTGTCCAGGTATACAAGAGTACACCACCGGTGATGGTCACAGCTCGGAGCCTTTTGTGCAGCTAAGCAAGCACGTCCAAGTGCAAGGGACTGTGCCGAGTATGCGGAGCGATCAAAGCAGTGAGGGATAGTAGCTGGCCAACGACCAAGCGGCAGGCCAGGCTGTGATATTTTTATTGCACAACACGGCATGGGTTTCGGTTGCGGCGTGGCAAGTGGTCAACAGAAGGAGGCATCGGATTTACGAGTAGGTATCGGTTGCGTACCGCCAAGAGCAGATGCGGTCAACTGGTCTCTCGGGAGTGCTATCCCAACGTGGTCGCAGGCATGACAATAATCAAGCAATTCGAAAGATATCAGACAAATCGTGGTTTTTCGAGTTTCTCATCGATTGCCGAGGTTGTTCGTGCGTTTTGAATGGTTGTCCGTGCATTGTGTTGTGAGCTTTTGTGGGTACCTCGCAGTGTTTCGTGATTTTTCGTGCGTGTTCGTTGGTATTCACGGATTACGTGCGTTTTGTTCTGGTTGTTCTTTGTTTCATTGTTATTTTCTTGGTTTTCCTTGATAACTGTGGTTTTCCGTGCGTTTTCCATGGTTTTCGGCGAGTAGGTTGTTGTATATTCCGCGGATTTTATGGTTTTTGGTAAGTTTTTCGTGTTTTTCCTGGTGTTTCATGGGTATTCGTGGTTGTCCTTAGATTTAGTTTGTGGAGTTCCCGGCGTTTTCGTGGGTATTCGTGTTTACGGTACGTATGTCGTGCCTTTCCGTGTTTGTTCGTGTGGTTTCGTCTGTTTCGTATATTTGTGGCTTCCGATGTTTTCCGTGGTTTCCTTGGTAGATTTTCGTGTTGGTTGGATTGTCGCAATTTCTCAGAGATATTCATGAATATTCTTGTTTTTCCGTGGGTATTTCATGGTTTTCCGTGGTATTACGGAAGTGTTGAATGGTAGACGTGTTTTTCCGTGGATAGCTCGTGTTTTTTTGTTGTTTAGAATCGAATTTACGTGGATATTCTTGGGTTTTTCCTAGGCTTTTGTGTGGTTTGGTTGGTTTGGATTGCTATTTTTGTGTGTTTTGTGGTTTTTCGCCGCCTTTGTCGATCCCGTGCCGAAACGCGCTCGCTCGGTTGCTCGGTCGCTCGATCTCGTCACTCGGTTCCTTGTTGTTGGTGGCCTTGGGCCGCCGTTGTCGCTCGCGCTGTCGCACGCGCCGGCGCTCGATCAATCACGCCGTTACCCGCTCTTGTTCACAAATAAAATAAACCACGAGCGGCCAATGTATCACACGTAAATGAAATATAAATAGATAACGGGGACGGACCTACTAGTACGACCACAGGCACACGAAATCGACACGCGCAGCCGTTGCACCATGCAGAAATGGACGATAGATCGTATATGATTTTACCTCTATACAAGCTTAAGTTGATAAAACCTGAAGCCGGATCTTCTGGTCAATCTACCTCAGATTTAGCGTGGGGTACCGCACCTGGCTGGACAGCGATTTAGGGAATCGCGAGAAACAGCATCAACGGCATATGCCTGGCTTAATCGTGGTCGTATGCCGATGGAGCTTTTGCGGGCAAAGGAACGTCCATGGCGATGACGGTCGTTCCCGCCGAGTTTCATCAGAGCGCACTGAAATATGAAAGTTCATCATCGTCAAGGAGTTACAATGCCAAAAGGTGTTTTGCGATAATTCTTTATCATCCGGTAATCCGACCCGAGCGTGCTCGCTCTGTATCGCAGCCTCTTCCTCCCAAGACCAGCGTGGTTTTTGTTGCAGTAGCAGTAGATCGAACGGTGCAATAACGAAGAAGCAATACCATTGTCGCAGACGCTCTGACTCGTCCGAGATGGACAACGGCCCAGACGAGGACGACGTGGAACAATGAAGGTGTTCGTTTTCACGAGCTACCTTGAAAAGTATTGACCACCGACAGAAGCAGATAGCGCAGGCGAATGAAGCAGCTATCGAACCCCCCGCTGTTAACACTCAGCAGAATCTTCCTCCTACTATATATGTCGCCGACGGCGCAAGCGGGTAGGGTTTGCCTCGTCTTGTGTGCCGGGTCCGGTAGATACACGCTGTTGCTGCTGATGCTGCAGTACGGGAGGAGTACCGCCACAGCAGCCCTTGCCATGTCACTACGATGTACCAGGTAGATACTACTATTACAACGAGTGGGCTCGGCGATGATGGCTTTACCTGTGGCTTGTGTTCTGCTTGTACGAGTGCACGTGCCATGGGAGTCAACAGCAACAATAGCAGTACTCAATACTGCTGTAGGAGTAGTGCTACAAAATGAACTGTTGTACGAGCACTGCTCTACGAGTACTGCTCTACGAGTAGCCAACTACTGTACTTGTTCGGATAGAGTTTTCCACCTTGTACGCAACGGTGATTCAACAATTGATACTGCTCGATTACCCACGGGGTGACGGGGTGTAGACTGTAGGCTACAAAAAGAATGTTACTGGCTACGTATTACACAGAACTCCCAGTACTGGGCACTAAAGCTTTGTACGTTCGGGGGGGAAATGCTGGAGGTAATGAGAGCATTGACAGTGTTTGGGAGGATTCCATGTATGTCTTCAACCTAAATTTCAGAACCTACGTCTTTACATTAACAAGTACCGATAGCCTATAGCTCTATCACCAACTTTTATGCTGTCTTATCCTCCATGATGACCTAGGTCCTACTATTACTGCACTTCATACGCTTTATAATTCGTTGAGGGGATATGCCAACTTCAAATTTGGCCGTTCCGCCATTGGGGCTTGGTGGCCGGTTTCAATCCCTATTATAGTTTTTATTAATAGTTGGTGTCATTCCTAATGAACGCAAAAAACGCCGGGAATCGTGACGCAAAGTACGTGACATTTTCGCGAACTGTGACATTGTCAGGAATCCTGGTTTTGAATACAGTAGTTTCGAAAAAATCCAGAATAATTTATGCCAGATATCCTGACAAAAAAACGTGATTTGGTTTTTGAAACGTGACATTTCAGAATTTCAAAATGTCAAGAATCATGACTTGTTGCGTTCGTTAGGAACGCCCTTAGAATCGTAACTGAGGTAGCTCAACGGGTAGAGCTTTAAACTAACAAAATATACTGCGTATTGTCTGGAGTTGGTCGAGTCTGGCCAGCTTACCATTGATCCCTGGGGCTGACCACTTGCCTCTGACTGGTCTGGAAAAATCATGAATCTTCGAGCCTTTTTCAAAACCAGAAAAATTGCCATCATGTTAGGAATCGAGCCTACGAATGGCATGCTCATAAGCAGACCGTTTACCCACCAGGCCACACCAAGCTCAGAAGCGGACGATCTAGACACCAAGCCACAGGATTCACATGATGTTGTGGCTTGGTGGGAATATCGTTCACTTCTGAGCATGCCATGCGGGGATTCGAGTCCCAGCATGATGACACTTTTTCTGGGTTGACAAAGACTCGAAGGTTCTTGATCTCTTAGGTACTATAGCCTTTGGTCAAGACCGTAGATAAACGCTGAAGAGACTGGGTGCTTCGGGCGCCAAAGTATGTACGTTAGTTAGTTACAAGCTCTGCCCGTTGAGCTACATTAGTCACTGAGTAGTTCAACGGGTAGAGCTTCAGACTACTGTAATATAGATATAGACACCGGCGACGGACACACTCGTACGAAAATAGCAACAAACATATCTCCACAATAACGTTAAAACACGCGAGGAATCTTCCACCATGCAACCAGTATGCGAAGTCACAAGCATCTTCCGCGTCCCCCCGGGAAAAGGAGAGTGGAGGGCGCGAGAGCAAAGGGAGACATATGTATTTATATGGTGTGCTGGTGTCAGGGGCTGTCTGTGGGACATGACAACGTGTGTGGCGCAGCCAGCAATGCTATGCTGTGGATGCGGTGCAAAATGAAAGGCTACACTTGGATTTGAAAGGATACTCTAACTATGTGTAGAGCTCGTCCATCATCTCTGTCGTGGAGCTAGAACTGAGAGTAGGGCTGACACGAGCTGTGTGGATGGGGGGCATATGCAGGTATATGAGCCGTGTTGGTGCGGGAGCGATGTCTCGTCAGTCGGGGTATACAACTCGTCATCATCAACAGCTTTTGTAATCTCTCCGAACATTGCTAGGACAAAACTCGAAAACGGCCTCAAAACGCGGTCTCAGATTTACTAAGAAATATAATGGAAAACCCGGACTAAGCAATTACTGGGAATTGCACAGCAGTACATGCGGACTCAGCAATCGTCCTGGAATTGTACCCCATGTGTATTTTTTATAAAAAATTAAAAATACCCAACAGCTGTGAGATCTAGGATTTCGTCCCATATGTATTTACACGATAGTTTCACCGGAGAGGGGGAATCAACGAATAAACGCTTAGGGATGTTTAAGGCTGAATAAAGGTATGGGTTTTCTGGGGGTTTTCGGACTTAAACGTAGGGAAACGGCGAAAAGCAGGAACGTGGAAGCCAAAAACACGTACGCGTTGGATAACGTTTGTCTTCTGTTTTGGGTTTCCACACGTGGGAGGAGCTTTGACTCGGGGATGACATCGTATATCCTCCCGGGGCATGCCATATGCACAGCAGCAAGTATGTATTGCATGTAAAGCACCCGGTATACAGCACTAAGTCTTATTACTGCTGTATTTTCGTATGTAAAGCAGTAAGCAATGCATACATTTTTCACCGGGGATGATATTCTCCCGGGAATGCTTTTGTTATATCACCGGGAATACGATGTACTTTTTGCTAAACATGTAGCTCTGCTGTACGGGTGTGTGACGTGGACTCTAGGCGTGGAGCACTTCGCTGTGCTCAGCACAGCGCAACGTATGTTTCTCCTTCGGAGCGTTGGCTTTCAACGCCATCAACGCACCGACCACCACATGTCGTGCGCACCGGCCCTCACGCAGGCACAATGCGAGAGCGTTGAGGCGGCTATCCACAAACGTCGTCTCCTCTTAGCGGAGGCTATAGAGCGGGCAAAACCTGAGCAACTAACACGCCGGGTGATGTCCGCGACGATGGCCGGTGAGGAGAAGCCGGGACGAGGTCGACCAGGAAACAACTGGGCCCAATGCCTGGCAGACGACATGTCGACTTTTCAAGCCTTCAAGGGCTCCATGGAAAACCGCCTTTGTTGTTGGGAATAGTGACCGTGCTGTGGCCCACAGCGTCTAGGAAGGTTAGCAAGGGTATCGGGGGATCGTCGACGCCACGGAGATAGTTTCATGGCGAGGTGGCCCAGGGTCGAGGGGTAAAGAACTGGCTACGCCACGCAAACGAGGATACCAAGAAGAAGGGCGGGGGGGGGGGGGTGTTCGGGGGGGGGGTCAGACGTGCTGATACCTCCGCCGATAAAAGCAGAAAATAACTGGCAGATCGTCGGTAGCCGTACTGACACCGCTTGCGATTAAAAGAAAATAACTGGCAGATCCGGCAAGAATGCTCCAGTGTGACTAACAAATGCAACCTGTGCTGAAAATATCTGCCCCCGAATCCAACCTCGAGAGATTTTTGTTTGTTACTTTTGTTTGACTTGGTTTTTGTTTTTGGCTTCATTTTACCTTGAGGGGGGCGACGGCGGCAGCACTAGAATCCGAGGCCGCCGTCGACGGGAATAGGAAGGAGGTGACGTACCGTGTGGCTAAGTTCCAGGTGCGTCTAAGCAGCAGAGAGCGGGAAATCTATACTCAGGGCTTCCACTCCGAGGTATGAACACGGTTCTTATTTTGTTTTTGCTTGGCCATCGTTCTCTGTGCCTTTCTTTCGTTCTCTCACTCTCTTTCTCTCTGTGTATATTTCTGTCTCTTGCCTTCAACTCCAGAGTAACTGGAGCCTGTCCTGTGACTACGGACTTGCTCATGAGAGTTAACGTGACAAAAACAACAATAACAACAACACTGACGAGAAGTCGCGGTCAGACACCCCCCATGCACACATCTCGCACCCCGTCGTATTCCCCCACACCCCCACACGATAATGTATCGAGCTGTAGCATAGAGCCGATGTTAGTTTTGGAGTTTGTTTTGGAGAAGTAATGTCATTTATTCGAGTATGCAGAATGAAGGACAGGTGTGGTTAAACGAGTACGACGATGCTACGTATCACACAAGTAAGTTCGGGTTAAAGTTAACACACGCAGTATGCTCATCTCGCTGGACTCAAACATTTTGCGGTAGGGCGATCTTTCCGCCGTTGTGGGTGACGAGTCCCTGGCCTTTCTCGGCGCTCTCTTCAAAATGGGGGGAAAAACTGGCTCATCGAAGTGGAAATCATTCGGAACAACAAAGACGCGTGCTACGGAAAAGGTAGTATAATACCAGGTATAATACCACGTATAATACCAGGTACTTTATTGAAGTATATTACGTGGTACTATATTGTTCTATGAATCCGCAGTTGAGGATCCAAACAACTCACCTAGACACCAACTTTGAGAACAGTTGTATGTTGACCATGTGAACAATCCCATGGCCTAGACATACAACGAATATATCTTCAACATAAAAAACTCGAGGTTTAGTAAAACCTGAGGCCGCCTTTTCTGATGGCTTCATTTTCGATTTAGTGTGTAAGAGCACACCTCTTGCGAGAGAGATGCAGAGCACCGCAAGCAACACCACCAACGGCATAGCATATCTGTGCCGACGTCGACTATCGTTACGTCTGTTGGGAATAACGAAGATCCGTATCGACGACGGTCGCGCATTTGTTGCTGTGACCTCGGGGTACGGTGTGCTCATGACACGTGCTACGATAGAGGTGCACCAGGTTTTTTCTGAGGCTCCTCCCATGAGGAGTTCTGAACCTCACCCGCAAAAAGATTCTGAGTAAACTGAAAGTGCAATCCGAAGAACAAACCCATCGCCTAGGTGTATAAATAATTAAGATTGAAAAAACAGCACGACATTCGGCGATTCTGGGTTAGCCCTCTTAGCACTAGAACGATATAGGGCCCATGAAATGGGCCCAAATTTGTGTGGTATTGCTTGGTTATAGAGGCATGCTCTTTGAGAGGAGTTTGAATGCTGCCCCGTTTATCACGGCAAAGCTTTGAAAAGGGATGTGCTGTCTGCTGTGGTGGGCCCAAAGAGTCCGGGCGCTTTTGACATGGTCGTTGTTGTTTGTTTTTTTGCGGTTTCTGAGTGGGTGCTAATAAGGTTAAGGAGTGCCGTCATTCAGAAACCAAAATCCAGAAAATGCTACCTCTATCGCAGCACGCATCTGACATATGATGAAGATGTGTACCGGTTTGAATTTTTTCATCAATGAATATTCTGTGCAGGTCTACAATTTATTTCCGGCCGTACATTTGACAGTTTCAGACTCGACAATCTTCTTGCAGAATAAATATTCCACTATTGAAAGAGAAGTCCTGCAGCTTGGGTCCAAAATTAAAATCAGTTTTGAGATATGTGGGCCCGTTCTCACAGTGCCTAGAGAAAAAAAACATTTTTAGAGCGGAAGGCCCCCAGATTTTGAGAAAACAGTCCACACGCAACAATTTTCAAAGAGCTCACGCAGCTTTCAGATTTAGGAGGCTGCGTGATGCGGAAAGCCGAGCTGGGAAAAGCAGGTGCTTGATCACACGCACAAGCCACAAATACCTCACGCCACCGCGGCAGAGTCAAAGGCTTGCGGCCCTCTCCAACGCGGCCCTGACCGCTGCTCGCGAAAACAGCAGTCGCGAGAGGCGATGCTGGCCACGGATTGCGCTCGGTTCCAAGGTTGTGCGGGTATCGTCACGCCCTAGCGGTTGTCGATTTTGGCGGGAGAAGAGTCGGCCGATGATGCTGCTATCATACCGAGGTCGAAGTGGTTGGAGGACGCCCAGAGAAGCAAACCAAGCAGCCCAAGAAGACAGACAAAAGAAACAGCACCCATTGGTTGTTGTACTCTGACCTGAGAGCTGGCGACGATGCGTGGGTCGAGTTGTTTCTCGTCAAGATGTGATTTAATAAAAACAGTTTTCAAATCAGAAGCACAGTTGAAACCTATACATACATACGATATGATATCAGGGTAAAGAATAGTTAGTTGGTACACACATGCTGCGTGCATGCTCCGATTTTTGATTTTTTTTTATTACGTATCACCAAAGACCGCGTACCAGAGGATCAAAGCTCACGTACCACAAGAGCCCCCCCTCTACCACCTTCCGTATGAGGACTCGAGGACGAAGAAAGTGTACGAAGCATGGCGTGGTTGGTACGCCAGACGGGCGAGTCCATGAAAGTTCAGTACCAAGTCCCTACTGTATATACCTGGTATAAGTCAAATCGGGCCATGTGTAGACATGAATGAAATAAATGTTCAGTTTTCAAGATCCACTGTTCATGTTTGGAACATTTGACAAACATATTTCTAACACGTCAGCTGTGAGTTCGACCTGGTGAGTGCAAGCTTTAGCACTGCGTCCATGCTTTTGGGAACAGACCGCTTCATTGGTGTAGGATCAATGTTGCAGCAGTAAATGAGGAACTGATCACCTGCAGAACTGGTGCAAGAAACCCCGCTTATTTCTGAAACTCTAAAAATTCGAGATCTGAAAAATCTCCAGTCCGAAACTCGCTCTTATCATAAATATGTTCAGAAATTAATTTTTACGTCAATTTCGTTGTTCCGCATTTACGCCTGCGTTCCGAGAAATCAGAGAAGGTATATAGATGGACCAACAACAGCAAGTACCATGCGCAGCTGAATACCGCGCGAAGGATTAGGCCATCAAGGTCTTCGCTCTCATTGCGACAGCCACGAACGACGACTCTGTGTGCATGTGTGTGTGTGTGTTCCACCGTACAAAGGAACACAATCAATCCGGACGATTTTCACCCATTTGCGGTGGTAGTGGGGGCTGTACAAGGCGGTTAAAATATGGCGGCCACTCGACACACGGTGGTTGAAATCGGTTGGCACGACTGTAACTCTGAGTACAGATGGCTATGCGAATAGGGCGGCCAAAATTCCTTCGCACTATTCCGACCTATATAGGCCCCACTACTGCAGTAATGTTTTCGTACCAAGTACCAGGTGTACTCTCCTCTGAATTTCAATAGAATCCACCATACAGCCACATACTACATACAATAGAATCAACCATGAGCTTTACAACAACAGCGATACAGCAGCCGCTGTTGTGATGTTGACTTTTTGACAGCCACGATGCTTTGTGACCACGTATAGGATGCATACACCTGCGCTGTGCTCAGCAAGACCCACCCACGAACATATTTTCGCGTCCAAAGAAACATTTACCACACATCGTCCATTCCAACAATAGGCTCGTACCTGGTGGTGTACACGTTATAACCTATCCAGGGTCTGTATTCCTATTTTTCAATTTGTGACACCCCCGGGAATTCACGTCAAAGCCATTAATACATGCCGAAGGGCTACCTTGTAGTACAAGTACGAAATGTGCGTATACGTATGTATGAGTATCATATGTACCCAACACACTGCTGGATCATAAATATATGTATGTTTCGTACGAGGTATGCTGCTGTACATGCGGTGCAGAACACGGCCTGTCAACAATCATGTGTGCGTTCAACACACGATGATGATACCTTGATATCTGGTACATTTCGAAATATGTGTTTTGTGCTGGGAAAAGCATCAACCGGCCAACCTGGACCAACTATCGATTTCCAGACATAATCGATATTTCGCCGGCGTGAGCTGTGTGAGCCAAACCTTTTCTTGCCCAGTTCAAAATCAACTAAGACATCGCCCGGGTCGTTCCCCGCCCATGCATGGCTGATCGTAGAAAGCACAGGGGACTACGATATAGATCTAATCGTTCAGTCGACATAGCGAACTCACCGACGTAGCCGAGGTCAACCTCAAGTCGCCATCTATTTCCTTGTATTTGTCGGCAATGCGCAACAAAAATGGCAAATTATTGCTATGCTCGCGAGGTACCTCCAACATATGATCAAGTGAGTGAGCTCCACGCGCGCGATGGGTTTTGCCTACTCGATCGAGTGGACGAGGAGAGTTGAAACCTTCCGCAAAATTGAAATAGGGCCCGCTGTCCGCACACGCTGCTGCTTTTGACCTTTCGATCGGATGGATGACAGCTGCAACATTATGAGGTATTGAAATAGGACCTCCAATTCTGTTTTGTTTTATCGTTTCTGGGAAAGTAACGCGATCGTGTTTCCCGTAATAATTACACGAGATACGGCATATGCCTCATTGATCGGTTAGTTGCAAATTATGGGCCCGCCGCCAATGGAGCGGAGAGGCCGGATCTAATCCCTAGTAAGGGTGTAAAGCACAAAAGCGAGTTTTATCATAAGTCAGTCAGAAACAGTCTTGTCAAAACGTGCTTCCCCTATCATAGCGCGTAGACACACCCTTTCAAACGCAAATACGAATTTCGATGCATCGTGTCACAGTATATTTGCATTATCGTGATCGCGTCACTCCTGAGATAATTCGCCTTTCCCGATGAAGCGTTCATCTGCAACAAGTGAAGGCAATCCTCCCAGATGTAAAGCATCAACCAGGGTTAAAGTAGATTTGTCTTCGGGAACACAATACAGCCCTCGGCGAACCTTCGAAGGGAGAAACATTGAGTTGAGCTCGATATTTTTGGTGGAACCGCGGTATTGGAAACAGACATGTTTGATGGGGTGCGGTCCTCACTATAACCAATAGTTCCATCCTCCCCTTTACTTTGCGCGAGCCGCTATCCGGCGAACAACGCTACCAAGCTGGGCGTGGTTTCTTTATCGTCCGTAATTCACGCTGTTTCCTCTCTGCCTACGGGTGTCGCCCCCCGCAGCGCGACCCTGTTCAAGTGTACGATGCCCCTACTAATAGTGAAAGCGGAATGAAAACAAACACTGGGAGTCACCCACCTATATCGTTCATGAGGACATAAACATCCCGTAACACGCGAGATCGGAGTATCACACACAGCTTGCAAATATGAGTTTCGACGAAATAACCGATCACACAGCTGGGGTATTCTTACTATTTAATAGAAATACGTAACAAACGTCCATTTCGGTTGGATCTGCATCGCGATCCTTCGTCACGAGAGGAATGGTTTTTCCCAAACGCTTCTGTCAATGTCAACTGATCAATAAGGTTGGACACAAAAACCAACTGTGTACCATGGGAAATTATCGGCAAGATGGATCCCAACTAGCTTGTCACTGCCGTCGCTTGTATTTGTTTGCCCTAGTAGTGGAAATTTGAGTTATTTTCGTTGTTTTCGTGTCAGTTTCCTGGGTATTGGTAGATTTTGATTGACTTTCGGGGTTATCGTTTTTTCACGCATGGTACGAGTACCGGGTATTGGTCGTTTTTCTCCTCTTCACGCAATTGTCTTGTGGGGTTTCGTTGGATTTGCGTGAATTCTGGTAGTTGTTCGTGTTTGTTCGTGGTGGTATGTGGGTTTCGGGGGATTTCCGTGTATGTTAGTGGGGTTTTCATGGGTTGGGTGCGTGTTTGTGGGGTTTTCATTGATTGCCGTTGGTGTGTGTGCGCGCGCGCGTGTGTGCGTGTGCTAACGTCGCCGTCGCTCTTTTTATACATATTACCAGGTAAGTATTTAACCCAAAACACATGGAAATGACTGCAGCGAGCCATGTGTTCAATATCAACACCGACCTACCCTTACAATATTGCAACAACGGTCGCACACAAAATACGAGTAGTTGAATCCGACTAGTTTGTGCCCAAAAAGAGTGGGTACAATTCAAGCGTGAGTACAGCTTCAAAAGGGATACACAGCAGTCATGTATGATGCCATTGATTATTTTCTTGCGCCGCTTGATGTTATGCATTCCGTTCTTGCGCCACTCCCCTAAGCACTTCTCGGAAGGGAACCTTGTACTGGTATAAGATATGGCTGCTGCTGTTTCGCATGATACATCGCCAGACTAATCGGCATGTTTTCGCCATCAATTGCAACGTGCAACACATCTTTCGTGCCCTGATCCGCGTATCATTGCCCAAACTGGTAATCCTCTTTGAACGACCGTCTGACCTACCCACCGTAGTTGCCCTAAGATACCACCCTTCTCTTAAGATACCACCCCAGCGCAGGAAACACCCGGGTGATAAAACACACACCGCAAAATAATTATCGCCGAGGATAGTGTTTTAGGCCAGATAAGGTAGGTAACTACGCGGTACAGTGGAGAATAGCACGGTCACGCATATCGTCGGCGCCGCACTACAGAACTACAACACCCAATCTCAACAAGACCTACGGTACCACCACAATAATGCCTGGTATGAAAGCGGTGTAAAGACGAAGGCATGTTCTTACCTTCCCTGAGGTGTTCCAATACCAAACAAATATCTAGGCCTTGGGGCCATACCGCACTAACCCACCACCGCCCACCCTGACATGAGGGGTACGAGTATTACTGTACAGTGCAATGCATTTCGCAAACTGCAGTAGTGGTCCCCCAGTATCGCGGTGGAGTGCCAGAGCAATATGACCGCCTTCTTGGGGGAAGCCGCCATATTCGTTCCGGACTATAGGTTGCAATTCCACAATCGTGCCGAGCGATTTTGACTCGTTATCTCGATATACCGCCCTACTCAGACCGCCTAACTGGGCGTTCCATATTGTACGGGGGACCCCAATTGTACAAGTATACACTATGGTCAGATGCTTGCGTTCTCGCCTGGGCAAGAGAAGGAATGCATGCCAGCAAAAACGGGGTAAGCGATCCCCTACGATCCTTCGCTACGTGACGGGTGGCTATACGAAGTAGATAGACAACTCAGTCCACTCATTGCCCGCTTTCGACGAAAGAACGGCGGCGGGGATCGGCATGGCCACAACAAGGAATCAGGGAAAGGCACAGGACGCTGTCGTAGGCAAAATACTGGGCGTTGCCTAAGAGATTGGATCCGTTCGTAAGATGCACGACCAGCACAATGATTATGACTGAATGCTGGAACGACTGAACCAGTAGTGCGCACCGAACGTCTCTCCGTACGCCCTATCCCTGACACGCGCACTCGTAGGCTTAAACTCAAACCAAGACTCGGTATGCCCCCACATCCCAAACCGAGGACACTGTATACAATACGGTGCCGACTTCCCCTTGAAGTGACGGTGATACTTAGTATATCGCGAAATGCAACCACAGGTCACATACTGAAGTACATGGCCTAGATACCAAGGCACCTATCAATCCATCCAGCAATCAATCAGTAATGCTACAACGCTTTAACCCTTTGACACCATCAAATGTCACCATCTCCAGCAACTGTGCATCAGTGTCTGTCCAGGCGTCGTACGGGGTATATGAGCTCCGGTTGCCCTCCCACTCAATTCCGTAAACCTGGTGTTGTGGTGTTGTTTAACAGATCATGATCATGGTCACGATGAGGGCGGCAAAAAGGGCAATGTAAGTGCGCATCAGGGCATGCAAGGTATAGTCACTAGTTGACTGCTTGCACTCGCCAACTCTTTGACCGCCAAATTTGCTGCACGGCCGGTTGGGAACGACCTTCAAACCTTCAAGGGATAGTTAACCCAGATCGGCTCGACAAAAATATCTAATCTTGCCAGCTAAGATGGCACGCGTTCTAGCCTGTCACGATACTACGAAAGGACTCGCGGAAACGAGTACTTGCATTCGTCAGCAAGCGGAGTTGCTATTAATAGCAGAATACAGTATCCAACGCATTCGCTGGAAAATAGTAATAGTAAACTCTTTGAGACTGCCACGAGCGACGGCCGGAGCATTGTGTTTGTGGTCATCGGTGGCTGTTCCTTGCAGCTATTAAATAGTTTCAATTGTTGCGTTGACTATCCCTTCGGATGGCGTTGACGAAACTGTGCAATCCCCCTGAATATCATTTCCCGGAAGTGCTTCGAATATCTTCAAGGTCGTTTCTACACCGCCATGTTTAGTTCGACTCGCGCGTCTGCTCGCCGCTACCAACGCGCACCTCCACATCGATACATATACCTGGTATGTACTTGGTATTATGCCACGGGAATTGGGACGTCCTCTGGAAAAGGTGAGTTGCCCTATGGCGTGTTGTCCGTAACCAAAAGTGTTAGAAACTACCATTTGACAGGCTTGTTCTAAGGTAACCGGGCACCACATCCGATTGCTACTGGTGATACTCAGATATGTATCCGGGTGCCCGCAGCGTATACCCTACTAGACTCACCCTTGGGACATTTCCACGGCGCGCACCGACAATCACGCATATATCCTAGATTTCCCACTGCCACCTCTAAAACCGTCGCAGCAAATCGATTGTACCGAACGCCGATCGAACTTGGCTCGGATGATAAATCCACGCCTGTTCTACAGCCGTACTACAATTACAACACGTAAAATAATTGCACTTGTTCGCCTCCGAATTTGAAAAACATGCCGCTAAGGCTATCCCTAACCCTAACCCTAACCGTATGCCACTATGCCATAGCCAGAGCGCTGCTGCACATACTTTCGACTTGAAACGACACATCATCATCTCTCTAAATGCACCGATCGTGTTGCACCAACTCGAGTTCACCCACCTCCGCCCACGGTTTCTCGACGAGAAGGAAAGTCGCGTTGTCAGGTGTTTTCTTGATTGGTGGGCCGGAGCCGACCCGGCTGTGTCGCGTGTATCGCCCCGGCCCGCAGGAGCCCGGCAAGTAGAACGTCGAGGCTCTCGTGTGGGCAAATATAAGGAAGTGCAGGCTGGAACGGGACACAGCTAGGGCGTCCGCGCAAAGCATTGCATTTATGTCCTCCAGCAGAGGCCGGTTCTGGACAAACGCCAACATAAACAGGTGGATTAGACAGGTGCTAAACTGCAAGGGTGTGCAGAAGGGAGTTTGCGTCCTGTATAGGTATCCATTTTTGTTTCTCCCGGTTTTCTTCTTGTTTCTGACAATCTTGATGCGTGATCCGCGTTGAAGATTGTACTGCACGTTAGTTGGATGGAAAATGTATACATTATACAGCATGGAAACGACTCTACGTAAGACTTGTTAGGCACGGATTGTACGTAAATATAGAGGCTACGTTTGAATCAATCCCTCTGAAAAAACGCGTGGAAACGGTGAGGAGAGGTGTTTGTGTTTTCCAATCGTTGATGAGACCTGGAGAATTTGCACATAAACAAATATCTAAATATGAAGAGAACCCTCGATCCGCCTTCCAGCGGAATATTTTGAACGTAAGAGAAGGGGTAGCTTGGGATCCACGATCAAGCCAGTGTGGTTTGCGAGCTTATTGCCTCCAGACATCTGATTAAGGCAGAGCTGGCCATGCAAATACACTAGGATGTGGTAGGTATGCACCTACATTTCATGGGGCTCCTCGCTTGAGGAGCTCTATGAATATGCCTCAACCCGAACCCATGACCTGAATATACAACCGATACAACACACAAGAACATGTCGATACAGGGTAGGGTAGTTCTTCCGTCGAGGAACCCCGTTGATCATCAATGTTATCGGCGAAGAGTGCTACGATAGAGGTAGGACGTTTTGCCTTAAACTGTGTTTTGAATGACGGGGCTCCTTAACCCAAAATCGTTGGAATTTCATTCTTGTTTTTCAACCATTCTCATTGTGTACCTAGGCCATGGGATTGTGCATCGGGTAGTACTTATATTTTTTCCACAAATCAGCTTTGGGAAGAAGGGTAAAGCTCCTCAAGTGAGGAGCCTCAGAAAAAAAAGGGTGCATCTCTACCCCAGCAGGCGTCCATCGGCGAAGAGTGCTACAGGGGTTGTCCCCGAATATGGCGGTGGTGTGCGGAAGCCCGATTCCCGCCTTATTGAGGGCAACATCCTAATTCGCTAATTGGGCGGATTGCGCTTTGCGGTATTGGGTTTGCTAGCTACAGGCTGAGGGTGTCTGTGCAGACGTGGAGATCTCAACTGCCCTCAATGGGGCGATAGATCGCTCTATTGAGGGACCAGCCGTGAATATGGTGGCCTCTGCCGTATTGCGGGTTTAAGTCGTGCCAGGCGATTATGACCGCCTTATTCAGGGATACCATCTTATTAGTACCGCCTTGTACGGGGACCCCTACTATACCCCTATCGCGGCAGCTCTCAAATACACTACTGGTACTACTGGTATGATACGCGTGAGGCGAAGCGGTACATGTTAAGGTCGCCCCCTGTTACTCTTGGATGGCGTGTGTAGGAATACATACGAAAACGCCAGACGAGTCTAACAAGTCGTCTGACAACGGCGACAAGATACCGGGAGAAATACGTACAGTACGCGCTACTACTGTAGGCATATCCAGCCGAACGAGGGCAGTGCTCCACTCAACACGCGAATGAAATGGAATGCAGGCCGAATGAGAAACACTTACAGTACGCGCTACTACTGTTGGCATACCCAGCCGAACGAGGGCAGTGCTCCACTCAACACGCGAATGAAATGGAATGCAGGCCGAATGAAGTGGAATGCAGGCCAAACCAAATGGAATGCAGGTCCAATGAAATATACTGCAGGTCCAATAGAATGGAATGTAGGCCTAACGAAACAAATGCAGGCTGAATGAAATGAAATGCATGCTGCATGAAATGCAATGCAGGCTCAATGAAAGGAAATGCGGGCCGAATGAAATGGAATGCAGGCCGAATGCAATGAAATAAAGGCCGAGACAAGACGAGCAGATAACATGCGCTTGGCATCTTGCTCAACCTTGTGACGCTTGCATCCTCCCCTTGTTATTCGTTCGTCAATACGAAGTGCACCAGCAATGTGTTTGTCCGGTATAGTGGGGTCTCCCGATAGTGCCGGTATGTGCCAGCCCAATATACAGGCGCTATCCAGGACACCGGCACTATAGGGAACAGGGTTACTAGAGAGAGTTTATATAGAATAGGGAGTTCCAGTCATGACGAGCGATTTCATTGGTAGTATAGAGAGCAGTGGCACTATTCAACCGACGATATTGCGAGCCCCCCATTGGACGCTGGAACGGTGGTCCGGGGCCTACCCGCCCCTTGTCGCTGATACGGAATGCACTATATGGGGTGAACGCCTGGATTGCTCGTCGACTATATTTCAATAGTGCCTACTCGAATAATTTTCCTTTCCGCTTGGCTGTGTCTACGAGGAGACTCGCCCACAATGTTCGACGGAAACGATGCTAAGGGTCCCCAATACACATAAATTGAGGACTGCTTCAGAATACGCTATACGCTACCGGAGCGCGTGTTTCACTGAACAGATGAAAACGAGTTATGGTACTGTAGTACCAGCAGTACTGCAGTACCAGCATATAAAATGTTTGACGGAAGCCACCATAACAAAAACCCAATACGAAGCAGATCATACTGAACCACATACATGGTGTAGGCCGACGTTGGGTCCGAGTATTCCCGTGCTGTTGAGCAGCGCAAGTACTTGGTACGTCGGATTAACACCCCTTGGGTCCTCCGAATACGTTATGATAGACACGTCGGACCAGTCCTTGCTCGCGATGACATCCAAAAAGAACTCTAGCGGGGGCTTGATCACAAG
>JAYJMJ010311295.1:0-24574 GCA_036873875.1 Laminaria ephemera | reverse complement strand
CGTAACACGCGCGATCGGAGTATCACACACAGCTTGCAAAGATGAGTTTCGACGAAATCCTAGATCTCACAGCTGTGTGAGATTGTTGTGTATTTTTTATTTTTTTATAAAAACGGAAGGCGCGTACAAGGGGGGAGAATGAACGACACCTGTCACAACGGCTTGTGCAGAAGCTGTAAAGTAAAAGTGAGATGAAACAAAAAAAAATATATATCACGCATTCTAAGGTGGGGGTGTGCTATTTCTTCCTGGGGCTCTCCACGCGGGAGACACTAGTTCTCACCCATAAACTGACTTTGAAGAAACTTTGAAGATTAACCCCATGAACAACCCCAAGACCTAGGTGAAAAACTAAGAGTATTATTTATCACAGATGGCATTACAACGATATTGCGTAGCTGGTCAGTTGAGGAGCCCCGACAGAAGGCATCAACTGAAGAGAAGAGGACGAAGTTTGATGTGCTCTGGGTACCCTCATGCCTCATACCTCGTACCTGGTATATGTATAATGTTGTATCCTGTGTCGGCTCATCAATTCAAGTTCCAAGATTGTATACGGAGTATGAACCCTATAATTGCCGAGAGTTACGTCTCTGACACCAGACCCACCACTGACCGGACGCTGGCACCATCACCACGTATCGTACCCCCGCGAACCACCGCGCTGTCGCGGATGTTACCAGGGAGTTCGAAGGGAGCCTTGTACGGCACGAAACATTCGTCTTTCTGGACGTCATCTGGTTGACGCGAATCCTCAAGCCATTATTCAACCACAAGGAGTGTGAAAAATTCGACGGCAGCGTTATTTTGGGCAGCCCAGGCGACACGCAAACCGCCCTCACAGATGACAGTCACATCGAGTCGTGGATCCGGCTTAAGAAAGAGGGCATCCTCGAGCCCGACCTGGCTCGTGTCATGTGGACCGACCAATTCGAGTACGTTCTGCCTACCGTACAGTCGCTAGGATTGACATTTCCCCTAGAACGCGACCCCAGAGGGGGGCTGGTGGTGCTGCTGCGGCTAGGAAAAGAACGGCCCAAAGACGTCGGTGAGGACATCGACAAGTTTCGCGCACATCACCCGGCCGTGTTCTATGCACGCTGGGCGTTTTTCCTCGGAGTCCCGCCCGGAATGATTGAGAAGGTTTTGACGCGGTGCTGCGACGTTGGGGGCGTTCTGGCGTTTTGGCGTTTTGGCGTGCTGATACGAGGTGCCATAAGCGGCAGCAGCTTCGCCTTGGTCTTGGAGTATGACAGCAACCAGCTTGACATGAGGGTGTACGGCGACGTCTGCACGGTGGCCCCGTGGGCGGCACTTTCCTACGCCCTGTCCGCTGTGAGAACCATGGCGATGGAGTTTCCGGGGCTACGCCCACGAGCATATTTGAAGTGTCCCCACCACGACGAAGAAATTCTAATCACGCAAAAGGTGACACCACAACTGGCTAAGGCTATGGTAGGGGAGATGTTAAAAAATACTTTTCACTGCCGAGTATAGATCACTCGCGTGAGTGGCGCTGCACATCGCTTATCAACGGACTTAAAACACGTTTTGTTGGTTCAGAGTAACAAGCGACTCCATGGCTGCGGTGCGTATAGTGTAACCGAAGTGCAGAAAAACTTGACATTGCAAAGTTATAGGGTAGTGAACACCGAAAAGCGCAAGCCCTAAACGCGACCCGACGCGTGCTACGATAGAGGTAGCACTTTTCGACTTTTTTGTTTCTGAATGGCTGGGCTCCTTAACCCAAAATCGTCGGAACGTCGTTCTTGTTTTGCAATATGTTTTTTGTTTTTGTTTACCTAGGCCATAGGCTGTTCATCGGGTTGCAGCTTGATTCTTCTCAAAATCAGTTTTTTGGGTGAGGTTTAGAGCTTCTTTAAGTGAGGAACCCGAGAAACGAAATGGTGCACCTCTATCGTACTATTAGTACTATATGTACTATTACTAGCATGTATCACCTCCCTACCATAAGCTTGGCCTTACCGAGACGGCAATTATCAAATCAACTGATGACTATTTACTCTATTTCGTCAAAAAGGCTAGTCGGCCAGGCGATGCGCTCCTGGGCGATGGACCGCGCCGCTGGTGTAGTCAAGAGGCTGGAGATTTGGAACCTAACCGTTACCCTAGCCCTTGGTGCTTGGACGTGCAAGTTAAAGCGTTGGACTATATGCCCCACTTGCTGAGACGGCAATAATCAAATTATCTGACGCCTATGCACTCTTTTGCGCCCACCAGGCTAGTCGCCCGGGAGATACATTTCTGCTTGACGAGGGGTGCCGCTGGTGCAGTCGAGAGACCGGAGATGTGGGGGCGGCGGCCGTTGAGCTTGTCCGAATGGTGGACGTTCGACAAGACAGAAGTGTGTCCTCGGTGCTATGTTCGGCGTTAGCATTTGGTGCTCGTCCATATGTACGCTACCGTTGCCGGTTCTACTGCTTGAAATGTCGCAGTTCTGTGCTGACCTTTCTTCCCTGGTTCTTAGCTTCCCGGAGGAGTGCCAAATATTTCTCGCGTCCATCTGTAGTGAGTAGATCCTTTGCATCCACGTATTTCCCACTCAAGTCCGCGATGAGATCACTATCACACCGGACAATTCTTACAGTAGCCGATACATGTTACTGCCGACGTACTGCCGACATAGGGATTGACAATCGGCAGGAGTGTTGCTGTTGTATGTGTTCCTTTGTAACCGATGACCACGTAACCCGCCTTATAGCCGTAGGCGAGGAGAAAAAAGAGCTTTTAGCCGTTTCTTTTTACCACGGATTCCTTTCACACATGAGCCGTATCAAAGTACAGCATCCCAGACTGCCTGGGGTAGGCGTGCTTCACAGCCGACACGTACAAGCCAGAATAATATAATGCCGCTTAGCACAATGGGAAACCCTAGATCTTGGCATATATGTATCAAGCCAACGCATACAGCAAACAAGTGTGATTTGCTAACCCCGCTTCCCCGCATGTACTGCCCTATCTACCTCTTTTACAGGAGTGGTGTTCAACGAACTGGAGTCCAGGTTCGTCGGCCTGCAACGCGCATGCGCAGTCCTTCGCCCGGCGGTGAGAGTGGAATCCCCGTCTCACGTTTTCATTGGGTAGGCGAGTCGAGCTACGATAGCTCCGATGCAATATTCTGGTTAGGCGGAATGTGCAATCGGTTGTTCTAAATGTACACCACGGTGGTTTCTAAGTGACGTTTGAATACGTTTCATGTTGTCATACTTCGAAGTACGTACTTTATGCGGTACTAACTGAAATGAAGCGTCTATCCCGCTATGGACCACTGCTGTAAACCTTCATGGGGGTGGAGCTGTACATTAAACAAAACGCGAAATGCGATGCTATTTGGTTGCTCGTATCCTGAGGCTGGACGTGCAATTCTTGTAGTTCCGATGTTTTCCTTTTCGTCTGAGGACCGCTCATCAACCGCACGTGTTTGACTCTGATCAGGAATCACGAAACGGCCACCACGAGGAGTGCTCACCTGCGCAGCACAGCAACGCTTGGCAGACCCTCGTGAAGGGCATGGTTGCCTAACCCTAACCCTATCCCTAACCCTAACCTCAACCTTTACCATAACCCTAACCCTAACCCTAACCCCATCTTAACGTGTTCGCAGGCTGTGCTGGGTGTGCTGGAAGCGAAGGTGCGTGGGCTCGAAGCAAAGATTGACCTGCTGGCTGACGGTGTGATGGAAAGTCTCGGCTTCCTTGTGCGCATGCTGATGGCAGAACGGGGCGACAAGGTCGACACCCCTCGCCAGGCATGTGTGCTGCCCGGTGACTACGCTGAGCCTCCTGGCGATTGGAATCAATTGTGAAAGCCGGGGTTGTGGACTCGAAAGCTTAGAGATTGGTGCGACAGCGACTTCAAAGCTGGGAAGGGCGTTTTGAAAACGAAGATGCGGCTATTTCTGGTCTGTGCACACACTCGCGAACTCGTCCCGTGCGGGAATGATGGTCGGGGATACGATGTCCAAAGGTTCCGAAAATGGGTGCACGTGACGTTTGACGTGACGAGGTTCGCGCTTCACGTTACAGGTGCGGCACTGGCAGCAGTACCTGTTGGCCAACTGTCGAGCAGTGTGCTCGACGGCGTCGGGGAACAGATAATCGCAGCCGCGATGTCGGGGATAAAGGGACAGCTTCAGATGCTGGGTCACGATGATTTCGACGAAAGGGCCTCGGGTGCTCCACGCGAAGAGGTATGTGTATATGCAAAAAATGCGGTTTTGGTAGATACACGTCGCCTGAGGTATGCGTGTATACATGGGGTGACACGTTGGTGATTACACGTCGCTTGTTGTTACAAGTCTCCAATACTCGAATGATGGTCAATCGTTCTGGATTTCTCGATTCCCATGACCTATCGATGCTGTTGCCGTTCAGATATCTAGCCTACTGAGTTGTAGTTTCTAGACACCAACGTCATCGTTTCGGTAGACCCTGGCGCAAGAGACATTCGGCTAATGACTTGTCTTTAGAGGGGGGTAGCACGTTTTGGCCAAACAATTTCAGGTCAACGGGGGGCTCCTTCTCTGCAAAATTTCGCAATGTCTATAGATTACCGGTTGTGTTTTACATTATGTACCTAGGTCATGGGATTCTTCATCGGGTTGCACTTTGTTTTCGTCAAAGGTCAAGTTTTTGGGTGAGGTATAGAGCTACTCAAGTGAGGAGCTGCAGAAACGTCAGAACACACCTTCACCGTAGAACGCGTGTTACCTCTCTTCTCTCTACGCACCGGCCGTCATTCCTCGCTTGAAGAATCAAGCTTTGAAGGGAACCGCGTACCAACACTTGCGGACAGTGGTGCACGGTATAGAGGACAAAGCTCTCTTGGAGATCAGCGCGGCCAGGAAGAAGGCGCACAAGAAAGGTGACGCATTTCCCGTCACGGCTACGTTCGTCTGTTTCGAACAAGTCATGACGAAGGTGCAGGCGCGTACTGGAGACGGCGAGGCCGAGTGGGTGTTGGAAGGGCAAGAGCAGGCCTGGCACGATGCAACAACATGAGCACCAAAGGCTTGGTATGTTAGCGTTGCGAGGATCATGAACGTTACTTGGCACCGCAGCTAGGCAACCCTTACCAGTGCGGGGTGATTTGTTAGCCCGGGTGCGGTGCAGGATGTAACGACATGTGTGCTGCCGCCATCCCTCGCTTGCAAGAAGTATGAAGGCTAAGGCTGCCTGTTCACGTTCCACTCGTGTGGTTTGGTCTTCGTGCGGCTGTCTTGACAGTGGAGGGTGTATGTTACGTTAATGGTCACCCGTCCAGACGCACGCAAAGCCAATAGGGCATCACACATGCATGAAGTTCAACCGTTGCTTTCGGGTTTTACGTTTTTGAAGAGCGTAGCTTGATGCATGTTTCGTATGCATGTAGTGCAAAATTTTCTTTCGAGGTTTCGTTTGTCGAAGAGCCTATCTTATTTCCTTTCTGGCCCAGGGGACTGTCGGGGGCAGGGGCCCAATGAACTCGCGGTAAGCCCGGTGAAGAAGAGTGGTATTTGTTTTTGGCGCCGATATGTATCATTTCGGCATGGGCAGGTACACGTTATGCCTGATGCACGTTCGCTGTGTGTGTGGTAATGTCGTGTGGTGAGACGGTTAATAACGATGGGTGTTGATTAGCGTGCGCTGAAGCGCCTTGGTTGGAGTGGCAGGGTATTTGTCCTGTTGAATTTTTTATATTTATGTTTATGGCGGGTACTGTACTGTCAATAATTAATCAATTATGGGATACCAACTAAGCACTTTTATATGTCGGCATCCCCGATGGTCTAATGGGTTAATCTCGAAACCACAAGGGTCGATGTCGCTGGTTCGAGCTCCCCCGAGTGCATACTCATCCCCGTGTGAACATTTTCTTGCCAAAAAATGACTACAGTAGCGGAAAGCGCGAGAGAGTGAGAGATAAGCATTCGATGAAAATCGATGAGCGTTGGGAGTGCTGAACCCTCTGCGCGATAAAAATGAAGGCAGATACCGTGGGGGAGAGGGGACGACACCTGTGACAACGGCTTGTCCAGAAGCTGGAAAGTAAAAGTGAGATTAAAAACCAAAATTACAAAGGGGGGTACTGGAACTTTTGACATAAATACTTTGGTATGGGGTGCTTGTTTTTATGTTATATGTTAGGAGTATTGAAATTATTCAATTAAGTGTGAGATAATCACTTTGGGTTAATCATCTCTAATCGGGATTCGGGGAGACGAATTGCTATTGTATACATATACTTCACACGAGAAGGGGTGTAATTAAGTACTAAAAATTGTTTCCAGGGTATAAGATAATTATTTATCTTAATTACAGTATTTATTTTAGTAATTCGGGGCGAGGAAGTATGAACATCGTCATGGCGCGCATCCACGATGACCTCGACAATTCCGGACCTATGGTATGTGCCAGAAAAAGCAGTCCAGAGTTTGGTTGGCGGTCGAGGTCGTTCTTGGACCAGAAAGGGAGATGTTTCATTAGGATGGTGTGTAATTCTGCACGACGATGAGCAAACCAGACCCCGACGTAAATGGAAAAGCCGAAGAATTTCCAGTTGTCCTCCATATAATATAGCCTTTTTTAAAAACTGTTCTGTAGTCCGCCATGTCGTGTTTGGCACGGTCTTGAGGGATAGAGGAGGGCCTTCAACTGCCGAAACGGGATTCTGCTGTTGCAGGTGTGGCATATACTATCCATGGTTTGGGTGTACTTCAAGGTATTTGCTGCTGTAGTGTGTGTGTTTTCCTTTCCTAGCGTCTCGTTTTTTCGACTGCGCTGTGCGGGAGTGTAACAGACAATGAGTAGGAGGGATTAGGGCCGGGGGGGCCGCCCCCCCCGTCCCACTTTACAGAGGGCTCATTTGGAACAATGTACCTCGATGTTAGAAGTAGTATATGGCGCTGGGGTTCGGGTAATGTCGGAATTCTCCATACACGGGAAATCGAATTACCCTGTGAGTACAGTGTGCTTGTACAACAGTGTGCTTGCTACAAGACGGATGTGTATACGTAATTACCAGACCAGGCTCTTTATTTCTTGTCTGTCGTGAATTGATTTGCAACGACCACAATGACGTTAGGCGGCACACGACAGGAATTATTGGCGAGAATTTCGTTCCTACCGTCGACACCAGTGGCAACACCATCACGAACGGCATGGAGGCCGTCCGTGGCACCCAGGAGAGTTGTGAGTGCACACTCGTAAAATGGAAAATTACACAAATATATATTGCCGCCTTGTACATTGGATTGTTCAGTGACATACCGGGGATGGTTGCGAAATCAATTTAGGTGGTCTGCAGCGAAAACGACGATGACCAGTATATGCGCTTGATCATTACTCAAGGATGTCACCTCCTTTGGTGGGAAAGTACATGTACCAGGTGTCCCTGGCTACCCAATATGCTTCCATGTCTGATATGATACTATTGAAGTGCATGGACGTCACTCGCATGTTGTACTTGACGCAATAATCGAAGGAGCTAGAGCCCGTAGGGATAGCGCCACCGTGGTGGGAGGTACTCGACCAGCATGCAGGTGAGTCATTGATACATTTTCACCATCGTCCTCGACAGTATATGCCATCAATCATCAACCTAAACATTGGAAACTCAGAGAACGTCGGAGCATCTCGTTGGACTCCCGAACAAAGTTTTTCATAGCTGGTAGTCTTCATGCCGACAATTACTTGTCACCCCTTTCCTGCTCATAGCGTTGAACCGCCCGCTTTTGATTTTCCGCACCGGCCGCAGACCGTGTCGTAGGCCGTTGTGGACGTTGATTTCGCTGGACACACGCACCGCGTGTGGGCGCTAAACCGTTCCCCATGATGTCGTGCGGAAACAGTCCATGTGGTCGTCAGCGACAAGGCGCGGATGCGGTGGTGGCAGCTTCACGCAGACCTGCAGCTGGTAAATAGGCAGCTCGTGGATTGGCATACTCGGATGGTTTGGGAAGGGCACTATTTTGTCACCAGCCTCTGGTTGGTTTAGTTGTTTTATCAGCCTGGTTTGTCTTACTCTGCGCGCATTGCCTGGGGTGGCTGTCCATGACGCGAACCTCGAATGGGCCACCGTTTGTCACTGTGCGTATTCAGACAAGACGAAGTTCCCTGGATGAATACATCAGCCATATTCTACCGGCCTTACTCACCCCAGTAAACCATACCGGCTGCAGCGAACGGATACCGTTGGCTGAGAAGCTGCCGTAGTTCTAGCCGACATGCTCCGGTTTGTTTCGCGATTTCAATCCGCATGTGTGTTTGATGAGGCGCAGGTGGGTTTTCCGACCATCAATCTGCTCACTTCGCGCTTCAACCGGTCGACGTGATGCTCAAAATTTACCATGGCGGTGGAACTCGAGTGATCCGTACGCGAAAGTCTTAGGGTTACAACTGGAATTCTTTCGACGACGTTATTAGCAAAAGGTGGTATCGTGGTATCGTGTCTCATGAGGCGTGTTACTGCAGGGGGAGCACGTTTGAGCTTATCTGTTTATCGCTGACGGGCTTCCTGAACTAGGGAGCCGCCCAATATCTTCGAGCATATGTGTATGTAACGATCCTATTTGTTGGATACCTATACAAGATGATGGGATTGCGGATCGGGCGTTTTTGCACGTTTTATTCATTTCCGGTTATGGGGAGAGGTTATAGAGCTCCGCGAGTGGGGAACGTAGAAATCATTGGTGTCATCCTTACTGTGTCATGTGTCCTGTATGCTTCAACCTATTCCGGGGCATACAACCTCCATCTAAATTACGCGAGAATTCACGATCATCAGCCTTCCTTGGTCGTCTATAACAGCGTGCCGAGTTCGGGATGAGTTGGGTAAAACACGCTTACTTCCCCCCTCATCGGTACACCGCTTGTTGATCACGACAACCGGGTACGCCGTTGTAGTGCCACAGGCTTCTCGATAAAACATGCCGTGTGTCGACGGCACTATTGGTTTGATCAAAGTGTTAACTGAGCTAGAAAATCCCCCAAGCGGCCTCTCAGAAGCCAACAACCCTACCTATCCTGACGGAGTCGTCCGTGAACAAGCCCCCAGTTTGAAACTCGCAGTAACATGTCGCGTGGTCCTGCACATATTCCGAGTGTTGACCAAAGACACCCGGACGGAGGGGAAGATGTTTGTATCGGAGTCGAACATGCTTCAAAAAGAATGTTATGCTTATCTGTCTGTCTACGATTTTATCGAAGTTTACTGCGTAGGCGTGATCGTTTGCGTCTTGCTCTGGACTATAAGTCGAGAAAGCAAGTTTTTGATTATTGAGTTCGACACCATGTTACAACGTATGCTTCTGCTAGCATATCTCAACGTTACTGGTGCTTGATATCCAACGAACGCATCCGGTATCGTGAATACTTCTTCGTACACTCTACATGAACCTCGACCGCCAAAACGGTGTCCCTTTTCAATCCTCCTGACTATGCACAACCAAACGTACCACGTTAGTGCAGTGACAGCCACCCGCGTTCCGATTGGGCTATTGGTCTGGCCTCAGTACGCTTGTGGTGGCATATCCTCTTGCCCCTCGACGGCCAGACCAACGACGGGTGTTGTTTTTGGGGCTCAAAAATGCCCAACTGTTTGCTCACGTTAAGCTTTATTGCTTGAGTTCGACACATAACACATCGGAGGCCTCTATGCGCAAGGCACTTCTCATCACCGCCACGTGGAGCGTTACCTCCTCGTAACACCTTCCAAGGGTTAGCACCTGGGAAATCTGCTCCGGGCACCTTCGAAAAGCTAACAAATGCTGGGATATCCGTATCCCGTTCCAATCAAGCATTCCCTGCTGGCATGCAGTACGGGTGTACTGTCTCTCTGTGTAATGTTCAAGACGTGGAGGTTATTCCCAAGATTCAGATCTATCGCGATCTTGGAAATGCTGGACAACGTGAAAGTATTGCTGCTGTGAAAACCACGTACCCTGTGGACGTACGAGCGCCACTTCTCTCGTCTCGTGCTCGCGAATATCCGCGATTAATAAACATGATATTCCCTAGTGGTTACACTAGGATATCTATTTTGGCAATGACCCGTTTTCAGTCTGTCTGTCTGTCTGTGCGCACGACCTACATTTCAGGATTTGTGCAAACATTCGATACTAGGGATATAGGCCGACCCCTTTGCCCCTTTGGCGGAGGGCCCATATTTTGGAAATGAGAGATCAACGGGTTGCCATTCAGTGCATGCCATATACATAGGCACTTAGTTGGCGATAGGCTATATGGGGGGATATTGTGTGAGTCCCGGAGGTAAAGATGTCAAACCGTATTTGATCGGCGAGCTTTTCGCGCCGTTGGAGGATGCATCAGTCCCCAAGATATTAGGTAGTGTAGCTGTCGTTAGTAACTCGCAGCAGGATATTTATAACTGCCGTCAACTTGTTTGCGTTCCTAGGTGATGGACGGTCGTTGTACAAATCTCAGCAGCAGGCAGCAGCAGCAGTAGCAGCATGTAGCAGCAGCTGGCAGCAGCCAGCAGCAGCCAGCAGCAACCAACAGTAGCCGGGCAGCAGCAGCAGCAGGCAGCAACAGACGAAGAGCAGGCAGCAGCAGCCAGCAACAGGCGGTAACACGAACTTTAGCTAGCATTAGCCAGCAGGGCTATCAACATTCAAAAGCAGGCAGCACCAGCAGCATAAGCCAGCAGCAGCCAGGAGCAGCAGCTATCAACGTAGAAGAAGCAGCAGCAACAGAAGCTGGCAGCAATAGGCAGCAAAGACAGCAGCAGCCGCAGAAGCAACAGCAGCAGCAGCCCGGTGCTTGTGTGTGGATGGCTGTCAGCGCAGTCTTAGAACCTGGGGGGCAACAAAGCCCAATTTGGTTGTGGTGAAACGCCATACGATGTTTTGAGACAACCGTTGGGTGTACATGCCAACACCGCAAGGTCACAGGAAGTCATGACCGGCCGTCTCCACCTTGATGGTTTGTTTGTCCGCACAAGGACCATGGCAGATGACGTCGACAAATCCAAGCATGTGCCGACCTCTCTGTTGCTCGCGATGCCCTAGATTGCTGTCCAGCCAGGTGCGTGGTAACACACTAAATCCACTGTAAAACCATCGAAAGACCAGGCCTCATTTTTTTGTGTTATTATAGAGAAAGATAGTGTATACGACAGCAACAGCAGCAGCAGTAAGACCTTCATAGGATTATAGAAGCTCAGGTCGTTAATACGTGCCAGCTTTTCGTGACTGATAGACAGTCCTTCGAACGCAGCACTTTTATAGACAGCTCTTCAAGCAGCACAACGGACGCCCAACTAACGTAAGCTCTTCGTAACGAACAGCACGCGAAGAGCACATGCCGTACGAGCCACGTGGTACCCGGTTCTCCTCTGTGTTACACCGCTAGTTGTAGGTTGTTCCAAGTGTACCACGTAAGCCGTACCACCACCAGCAGTACGAGTCCATAAGTTCCAGTACGGCAGTATGTACCTAGGTAGACCGTAACAACAACAGCAGTACGAGTCCGTAAGTACCAATACCGCCGTGTGTACTTAGGTGACACTGCTATGCTGTGCTGTACTCTGCACTCGTGAAAACTACGGCTCGACTATGATACTGTGTTGCTGATGCCTCGGACTGTACCATGGCGTCTACATAATATACCAGGTATTTTTTAACAAGGTCGTGGTAGGATATATATTGTGTATGTTAGTGTTCCTTGGAAGAATTTAGCATTATTCCTTGGACTATAACTTAACATGACATAGTGTTGACACGACCTACGATGTACCAGGTAGAAGCAAGAGTGAGTGTCGAAGAATATTTTCGTGGCTGTCCGAGGGAGATGTTCGTATAATTCCTTGACCAAAACCAGAACATGGTGACAAGGGGGCGATATGATGTACGATTAGAACCATGATCGCTGAATGATTGTTTACTTTTGTGGAATACGTTTCGCGTAATTCCTTGGACTACAACATACCATTGAGTCGACGTGAGAAGATATTCCATGCTGCGAACACTTTTGTGGCAACGAATGATCCGACGTAAGCATAAGGTGAAATATATCAAATTAATTGTTAACATATCCTCCAGAGCGGAGACTGCTGGAAGACTCTACGTGGAGCAAACCAGGAGCACTCGCGATGCACCACGCTTCACGTCGTCTCATCAAGTTGAGGCTTTCGAATACTACAAAACATTCTATTAGGATAAACGTAAAAGACAAAAGACAACATTCACGCCTCCCCCGCGTCTTGTCGCTTCACATAAACCCCCTATGAAACGCTGATTCGACTCGTCGTATAGAACACTTTTCAACACTTATCCAAAACAATAGCAAAACAAACCGGAACAGGCTTGAACGTTTCGTTGAAACATATTTCCACGCGGCGGATTCTCACGTACTGTCAACGTGAGGTCTCCAACACTACAAAACGAATCCTTACCTTACACCTAAAACGCCAGATGCAACATACACGCACATACACTACGCTGTCGGCTCCCCATCAAGCATTGCTATATGCAGGGCCGACAGAACCGACGATACGTCAAAATTGAGAGCACGTACCCGGCGAAACAACACCGAACCTAAATGGTTTCGAAAGCCACGTCAAAATCTCTTCCGACTCGATCTGTGGCTAAACTACATGCAGACTAACATATCAGAGATGCCTCCTGACCAAATCGTTCAACACCACCATATCAGTGTCATCGGGAATAAAACTCGAAACAAACACCGCCTCCACAGACGAACGATAGTACTCGCTTGACGTCGTCTGAGTATAACCACGAGACCATTTACACCGCATCCGTGCGTTAGCGGCAGGAAACAAGATGTCTGACACGTTTCCCGTCTGCATCATAGTTGGGTTGTCGTCTTGCGTTTTCCGTGTTGTTGGGAGGTTGAACCGGTGAACGTACGACATGGTGATGGCTGTGTACGCCACACCGTACGCACTGACGTAGCATGTGCTTTCGGGCGTGTAGTGTTCTGATACGAAGAAGGGGGCCGAGGGGGTGTCGTCGGCGGTGTCGTCTTGACCATCAAGCTCTTGAACCAGAGTGTGAACTCCTCGCCCAGCGGTGTTGTATCTCGCAAGGGTCTTCACTATGGCCTGCGCGTACGTTACAGTCGCACAGCGGGGATCAGGAGGGACAGTGGATACGAACACGTTTTGAGTGGGAAATCGCTGACGATTACTGATTTGGGTCCCCAGTGCAGCGACAAAACCAACGAGTAGCGAGTACAGCTGTCGGGCGAACCGTCGACACAGAAGCGCAGTGATGCAATACATAAAACTTCGAAGAGGAAATGGCAGGCGTTGTTGCTGCACGAAGACAAACGAAAGGAAGCTAAATAATATTGTGTCTCAGGGCAGGTTTTACGCGGGCATTCTAATCAACTACCATGGTAGAGTTTGTCCGGATATTTCTGACTATCTTGGGTTATGTATTTCCTGGTGCTTGCTGTAAATTGCATGGAAATGAAACGCGAAGATGCCCTAAGTTTTTTCTCTCTGTCGAATTTCCTCCTGTAGTCTTCGACTTTGCCCGTTTTCGTTCCAAGTCTTCAGGAAACAAAAAATAGAATTCAGGGAAAAAAAATGTTCGATAAAGAAATGGCCTGTACCCCACCTGAGTATTTGTGTGCCTTCTCACACTTTGTGTGGCTTTGGCCCCTGTATGACGACTGTGCGTACGAATCAAGGTGGTATGCAACATATCTTAGCTGTGAGCTATTGTATAGCTTCTGTATCGGCCATTGTACACACATCTATGCCCCCTTTGCCGCAGCAGAGTGTCTAGAGCCCAGTGTCAGGTGTATACTGTACATAGTCCCTGCATGGAGACTGCATGGTATGAACAGCGGACACAAACCGGGTGTTCGGCGTGCGCCACTGTATGCTTCAGTTCGGCTAACAACTACCTGGTATACATATAGGCACCCTTTCCCCCTATCCACAGGAGCAGCACCCCCTCAGCCCCTATCCACAAGAGCATGCCTACTACCCAACCTTAGTTTGCCCCTTTGAGACATTGGACCGAACAAACATCTTGAACAACCGACGATGATAGCATCCGCCGCATGACGTCGGGTAGGAGACGTTTCCCGGCAGTGTAAGGAGCTGTACGGTACGCGAGCAGCGTGAGAATAGACGCCTGCTATAATAGAGGTGGTACTTTTTGGACAATGCTTTTTCTGAATGACGGGTCTCCTTAACCCCATATCGTCGGAATGACACCGTGGTTTTGCAATACATTTCGGTTTATACCTAGGCCACGGGATTGTTCATCGGGTTGCACTTTTATTGTTTCCCAAATCAAGTTTTGGGAGAGGTATAGAGCTCCTCAAATGAAGAGACTCAGACACAATATGGTGGACCTCTACTGTAGCATGCGTCCATACTCGTACTGCGGCACGCTCTCCGAAGACGCTCGATAAGACCACAGTCACTCGTTGGATTTCGGTCGTTACAATTTGGTCCCAAAACGAGAAAACTCAAGGTTTGTTGTATAGTGTACCAACTGTTATTTCGTGTTTTGTTCGTACAACAGGGAGGAGGCAAACCAACGCGGCCAGTGGACCTTAACTGCTGTTTGCTGCTTAGGTTTATTTTCCCTGTGCTAGCAATTTTCTAACCCTAATTGTGCTTTTATTTTCCAAACAAAGTACTATATTTGGGCACCAATTTCAGAGTAACCCGCAACATCAATTGGGGGAAAACGTAATAGCAAAAATACAAATGCTCCTTATCATCAGCAGACAACCATGAAAGAAAATATAGGGGATTACCCTATTATCACTACATCGTACACAATGGTTGGAGAACCATATGCACTAGACCCCTGAGCTGCGTTTTGACGTAACGAATAGCAAGGCTTGAAATATGGATGTTTGCGATGTCAAACTATTTAATATTTCGTGGGTGGCGGTGCGTGTTTGCGCGCATTCACGGCAAGGTATTGCCTGGAAGTTGGGTGGCGGAGCAAACAAAACCAATTGACTTAGCCTATATTCACACACGCCGCACGGCGAGCCACAACCGCGTTAGTCACATAAAATATGGCAGACCTCCGTCAACCTTCAGCACGAAACAACCTGTCATACCGAGCGACCTAAGAAGAAATTGGTGACCTGCAGTCACCTAACACACAGTCCTAGACAGGGGTTGTAACCTGCAACTATGTCGCAGGGACGATGCGCTTGGGTGTAAAAATATCTGTAAAACTTAACTATCCGAGCTCTACCGTAAAACATGGGTACCCATCCTTACGGAATTTACCATGTATAACTCTGTGTCAAGAGAGTGGTTTATTACCATAGAAATTCAACCTCTCCATGATGCATGCACGATACAGACACAGGATGTACTGGTTGTTGATGAGCAGAAATAACAATATTTACTAGAAAACAAGAACACTCCACACCCTTTCACGCTAAATCGACTCACATCAGCATTCCCGGAGTTGGTTTCAGCAGCGACGGTACTTGGACGGATCGTTCGTGTCGCCGGATTCGTAGGGGGGCGAGGTGAAGCTGAACCTTCCAGCAAGACGTTGACGCCTAGAACGGCCAGGTATTCCGTCTCCTTGTCCGACGTCTTGAAGGCAGGAAAGGAGGGGGCAAGGTAGAAAAACAGGGAGGGAGGAAAAGAGGGACATACGGAGGGAAAGAGGAATGAAATAGGGGGGGGGGGCGTTCATTGACCGACAGAAAGGAAGATTGCCATGGGGGCGGGGGCAGAAGGGAATGAGGCACACAGGTGGGAATAATGAAGGCATCGTCATGTATGGATGGAATAGGTATTTGCCAATAGGGTGTGAAAAGGATGATGTCCCGGTGGGCGGGGGGGCAAGCCGATACTATACACGGCGATAACAGACTCTGTGTGCGAAATTCAATCACCAAACTGGTATTTGGCACCACATCTCTCTGAAGCATAACTATCAGAGTCGTCCTATGCAACAAGACTCCAAGAAAAATCGACTCACCACAGCACACCCATTTGTAAGCGTAGGAGCGGGGGAGAACACTGTTGCAACGGGCCTTGCCGCAATCAGCGTCGCCTTCTCGATTCCGGCTTCCGGTACGCCTAGACTCGAGGAAAGCGATGTATCCGTCTTCGGTTGAGAAGCAACCGATAGCAACGATGAGAGCGGCGATACAGCTGGCGGTAACGCGATTTCCGCTCCGGATTCAGGGAGGGATGCGCTAGGGAGACCCGATAGACCCGCCGACGCCTCCGACGCCACTAGCAAAAGTGGCACAACGGGGGCAACAGATGCCCGTTTCTCGGCGGTTGTAGGGTCGACCTGTACCCGGCATGATGCAACAAGCTGCAGGTCTGGGAACGTCGACGTTCGTGACGCAAGGGGCGTCGATACCAGCGGTGTACCTGGGTATTCTGGCCATTCTGCGGGCGATATTATCCGAGATGTGGGTATCTCGACTCTTCTCGAGTTTAGCGATGTTACGGTCGAGATCGTCTGAGATGTCCGTGTGGCCGTGGACGCCGATTCGAGAGGAAGCGCTGAGTATCCCGGTGATGCCACGAACGATGCGAGTGGAGCTGCTGCTGCTACTGGTGCCACGGTCGGTCCTGACTCGTCGTTTTCAATCAGAAACAAGTGATCCCATAGCCGCGTACAGGTATCGCTGAGCACGATAAGAATGTCGGACGAGTGCATTGCCAACCGGCGAAAACGCCTACGTCTGATGCGGCTGCACCGGTTTCTCCGCGCACGTTGGTAGTATCGTGACGGCCATCTTCCGAATAGAATAGCGGAAATAACGTCGGCCGTGATTACATCCGCCAAGTACATCAGGATGTTGATAAAGCGCGCCATGAACTGATCCGGCAGGAGTAAGGGCTCATGACGAAAACTTCTCCACCTGGACTCATGGCTGCTGTCCTTGTGCGCTCCTCCGCCGAAGCGGTCGTGATACACAGAAGTACTTGACGTCTGACGCGTCACGAGCGGCATGGAGGGCCGAATCAACCGTGACCTAGGCATCTTGTCTCCCGCAAGGTGGACCTGATGCATCGGTGTTCCCCACCAATGGACTAGTACGGGACTAACCCCGGCCTGGGCGTCGCAGGCGAAGTGGATCATGTCCTCGCCAAACCTAGTAGCGGAAGTTATGTCACTGCTGGTGGCGCTGGTCGTGGGCGTCATGGTGGTGCGCCTCTTGGTGCTGCTGCTCCTCCTCTTGTCGGTTGTGGTGGCGGCAGTGGGGGTGCGTCCGCATGGGTTGATCGAGGCGTTGCCCACTACCGACGTCTGGAAGTCCAACGATTTCGAAAATCCACTAAGGGAGTCGATGTTGCCGTCCTGAAGATGACCTTGGAGAATGCAGCCGTTTGAGGCGTTGACCATGAGGGCAGGGGCTGCGGCGGTAGTTACCCACACGGGGTTAGACACGTTGATGCCCCCATCGTGGTCGGGGATACCGTTGGTCACGCCAAAACACTCAGACCTGCAGTCGCTTGGTTCAAACAGAGAAACGTGTAAACGCGGAGATACGGCAAACGAGGATCACAGCGTTCGGGGAGATATAAAAAATGATATAGTAAGGGCGATCGGACTTGTAACCGATAGAATACATATGGAGGGATTCGAAGAGGGGAAGCGCAGGAACCGGGGACAACTACTACGATAGAGGTAGCACGGTTTGGAAACTATACAGTCCGAATTATCGGAATCCTTAACCCAATATCGTCGGAATTCCATTGGTTGTTATTTATATGTTTCGTTTTAGAACTTGTTGATCGGGTTGCAGTTCCATTGTTCCCACCTCTTTTCCTTTGGGTGGGGTATTGAGCTCCTCAGGTGAGGAGCCTCAGAATATTTGGGCCACCTCTACCGTAGCATGCTTCGGGGGAGATATATTCGGTATACGAATGGCGATCGAGGTGGGCGATAATCACAGCACGAATCGGGTGGTCGATGCACTCGTGAATTTGAGGGCATCTTACCGGGTAACTCGCATTGTTTTGAGAAAGCCTTAGGCTAAATTCGTGATGACATTCCCTACACACGAGAGCCATGAACCTTCATTTCTTTAACTTCCAAGTACATTTCAAGACATACCTTTACGCCGGTTGCAGACGGGGAAAAACAACGTGAATTACTCTACCGTAGTTAAGAGACGCGAAATAGGTGTGTAGTCTAGGCTTACTCTAAACGCCGTTGCAACATTTTCCAATCTGACTACAAGCATCAAGAATAAATGGTCATCGGAGCGGCTACTATATCGACGTGATAGGCTATACAGCATAAGGTACTAGACACATGCTACGGTATGTCGGATCGTGGACGTTGCAGTCCACTACGCTTGACCCACTAGTATCTAGTTGATGTGCAGTCACTACGCTTGATTACACTGGGGATCTTAGTCTTGATGCGGGGCAATGTAATATGCGGCGAGACTAGCGATTATTCCTTCTCACCGGTGTACTGTATTCAGAAGTTGATCGTAGAAATAGCACAGGGCAACCCGCTTACCATCATAAGTATCAGGGAACATTTCAGGGAACAGTACAGGGAACGTTGCTGTAGGACGGACTGTCGGCCAGGCCGTAGAGTACATCTGCCCGTATCATGGGCATTATCCCGTGATAATGAGGTGACGGTCAGCAGTACCTCACCCACTTATCTCCTCTCCTTTTTTCTCCTTTTCTTTTCGTCTCTTCTTCTCGCTTTTCCGTCTCTCGTCTTCTCTTTTTTGGTTCATACTTTTGGCCTACAACCGCCACTTTCAAAACTATCTTCTTTGTCCTTCTTCTCGTTCTTCTGGTTCTTCTCCTTCTTCTTCGCAACTGATCTTCACAGACACCAGGTGCCAGAACCTCGACACGCATCATCCGAAAAGGTTATGAGCCTCGCCCTTTGATCTACACATCGACTGGCACCACGAACCGGCGTCCCGCTGAGTTCGTAAAGCGTTTCTTAGGAATACGAGAAAGGATCTTCCCTTTGTTCAAGTGCGGACGAAGGTTTGGAAATTTCATCTAAAATCATGAATAACATCGACGAACGAGGCATCACACCGACGTCAAGTACACCAGCAGTATAGGAGAGGGGGGACTGCTTTCACGCTTACGCGCGAAGCAGGTAAAGAGTCTGCTACCGCTACCAAGCGTGTAGCAGGTAGGGTGTCCGGTTTCACGCTGTCATACGCGCGAAATCGTCATTAAAAGCTTTTCTTTAAGCTATCACCTAGCACGAAGTGCGTACAAGTATTTGTCTTCGTAAACTATTTATAGTACGACGAGCAGACCTAACGTTCTGTAGCGTGCAGCAAGGTCGTCGGCGAATCGGCTACTCAGCCCAACGACGGGGGAAACCACCTCCCGCCTACCGGGGCATTCGTCTCCAGCAACTGCTTCCAAAAACGCACGCCGTCATACTCGAAAATAAGGGGCATTAACGTCCAGCAACTTCTGTCACGAGGCACGTAGTCAGACTCGGAAACAATTATCCAAACGATCACGCGTAACAGGTCTTTGCTCATAGCAAAGGGGCGGTACAACGTGTGTACAACAGAAATCGTCAAACTGCAAACAGCCAGGTCATCGAGTTCAAAATGTTTTCACAAGCATTACACCGGTGAGGAATTCAGCTCTCCTTGCACAAAAGAACTCTTGTTGCAACCCTAACCAAACAAACCAATGCGACAGAAAATCGCGTATAATTCAACGTCGAGAGAAAAAACACGGCAATTGCCATCACTTCCGCCTCCGACATGGCCAAAATAATGGCCAACTCAACTTCTACAGCAATGCTCAAACGAAGCACCATCATCGACTACAAGTCACCAACGGCGATGGGTGCATACTTCCCAGCTGCGTCTAGCCCATCAGCTACTTGCACTACTGCTCCGCGCTACGAGTACACGTCAACTATTCGTGCGATTACCAGGACAGTATCACGGCCTCGAGAAGGCATAGGTGTCTTGTCGATCGCAGCACCTTCAACCAACATCAGCGTCGTCACCTATCACCAGCGACTACCAGAACGGCAGCACTTCCTGGAAGCCAGCATCGTCTGGCAACAATAGCTCATCAGCTACAGCTATGTTTTCCGTGTCTGCTAAAGAACCACCTGCACCTAGTCGTACAACAGTACTACGTACTTGGACTAGTAAGCAGTCCATCTAACCAGCTCGATCCAGCCGCAAATAACGCTTTTTTGATAATTCCAAGCCCCTATTCTAGGAGGAGACGGGGATTCATCGCCGACTACCATCTCACTCAACGCCAGCTCAGCAACAACCCCACCGGAGGCTTCTTCATGCAGATGACGACATGGATCTCCTGCATAGTTCGAATCAGCTACGTGGTTGGTGAGGTCCTGTCCAATAAGTAAACACCGCTTGCTCGAGTTTGCCGAAAACGTCCCGAAACGAGAGTTCGAACATTGTATTGTCGCACTTCTATTTGGGGGCGCCAAAAAATTGATTTTACCGCATCAACAGCGCAACCACAACGACAACACCAGCCACGAATCTGCCCTCTAAGAGCAGTAACAAGGCGCGACGACTGTGAGAAGACAGGCTTTCAACCATCCTCATCAGGTTTACGTCGATCATCATGATCAGCTTCATCAGCTTCACAAGCCATCACTCATATCTACTCGGCGTACATCGGTCCTGGTCGTCTTCTAAGTTCTACACGACAACACGACCACAACACGAACATGAAGACCAGCGCTAGCAACAACAACGCGGCAATTCACTTGAGAGCAGAGCAGCCTTCAGCGACACGAGCTAGGTTTTTCTTACCGTTTTATCTAATTTTGCATTTCGTAGGGAAGGTGATCTTCATACGTTTTCTTGTTAACTTTGCTATATATGGCACTCCGTAGAGTAGGAATCATACAAGCTCATACAAAACATACGTATGGTGCACACCTTGTTTCACCGGCCTTAATGTCATCGTGGTTTTGATTTTATTCTTTGCTTTGCAGCAACATCAGCACGAGAACGCAATGTACAAGCACATACAAAACATTATGTACATTTGGCTGTATTGCCTTACTGCTACGTAACTACATGCTTTTGAGTATTGTTTTTGGCTCTGCATTAGCTTTCTTTCGTGTATCATAAATACATGCTCACAAACTGAATTTGATACGTGCACATTGCAGTGTACCGCTGTGCACATATACGTCGACGGTTCTATTCAATTTTCTTCTGATTCATATTTGTTGTAGGATTCAATTGAGGGGGTGCAGTAAACGTGTAGCTAACACTTTCTTACGATTTATTTTCTAAGATATAACCCGTTGATCAGCTAATTTGCATCACGGCTAGCTTCTTCGATACGACTACACCCACCATAGTCTATCGCCGTACTATCTGTATTCGTAGGCTTTCTGTCGAGTACGTACGTACACACACAAAACTGAGTAGTACGCATTTTCGCTGTACTGGACGAGCGTCCACAGTTTTCTATTATCTTCGGTTTCATGTAGATCTAGGTGTCAATTCAGGGGACGTGTTGAACACCCAGCAGGTTGGTTTGCGCTTCTTTTCTAGAGTATTTATTGCCAGTAATTACACCGTGAGTATTTTGTTACGTGATTCCATCTATATTACCGCTGTTCATACGCAGGCCCCCATCTGTTGTTCCATTCGTATTTGATTCTCTGAGTGACATAACTACATCCATGTTGCCGCTGTTCATACACAGGTCTGAATATGTCGTACCATTTGCGTATCTTCTATAGAGGATAAGGTTCCTCTAGCTACTGACTTCTCGTCAAGGGGGCGTATTGGAATGCGGGCGTTGCAGTCCGCTATTATATAGTTGATTCGCAGTTACTACGGTTGAGTACACTGGGTAGCATATTCTAGATGCTGGGAAATGTGATATGCGGCGAGACTAGCGGTAGTTCTTTCTCGCTGGCGTACTGTTTTCAGCTTACCTTTTTCCGGAAGTTGATCGAATTAACAGTACAGGGTAACAAGCTTACCACCATAAGTATGCGGGAACGTTGCAGGGAACGATACAGGGAACATTACTGTAGGACGGAATATCGGCCAGTAAAACACCCCGAAGCGTACATCTGCCCGTAGCATGGGCAATGTCCCGTGACAATGAGGTGACGGTCAGCCCTACCTCAATCACCCCTCTCCTCTCCTTTCTTCTCCATTTATTATCTTCTCTTCTACTCTCTTTTCCTTCTCTCTTCTTCTCTTCTTGAGTTTCCACTTTTGGCCTACAAGCGCCACTTTCCAAACTATATTATTTCTTCTTCTTCCTGACAAGTGATCTTCACAGACACTAGGTGTCATCTCTGCAACTCTTATCACAGAGACAGAGCCTCGACACGCATTTATCCTAGAACGGTAGACGTGCACTAAAAAATATTAAGCTCCTCACTTGAGGAGCTCTATACCTCACCCCAAAAACAGTTTAGAAGAAAAACTACTTGCAACCTGATGAAAACATCTGACCGCCAAGGTATACAACGAACATTATTGCAAAATACGAATGACATTACGAGGCTTTTGGGTTAAGGAGCCCCATAAGTCAGAGAGAAAGTTACCGAAAAGGTGTTACTCCTATCGTAGCACGCGTGACTACTGTAGTTGTAGTTGACGAAGAAACGCACCCGGGGGAATTCTTGAAGACCTTAGGAGAGTGTGAGAGGCTAAAGCGTACCACTGTGAACAACATTACCGTCGCGATATGAAAAAGAAAAAATAGGAATTTCCATTTCCGACAAGGGAGGTGTATACATTGAAATATTGCCTCAATACATGTGTGACGCGGGCTACGATAACGGTGGCAGTTTTTTGGCTGAAGCGTGTTGCTGAATGACGGGACTCCTTAACCCCAAATCGTCAGAATTTAACTCATGTTTTGAAATATGCTTCAGTGCATACCTAGGCCGACGCATGCTACGATAGAGGTGCACCATGTTGTTCCTCGGGCTCCTCACCTGAGGACCTTCAAACCTCACCCAAAAACTGATTTTGATAAGAATAGGAGTGCAACCCGATGAACAAACCTATGGCCTAGTTATAAAAAATGTTCACATTGCAAAACTAGAATGACATTCCAACAATTTTGGGTTAAGGAGCTCCTTCATTCAGAAACAAAATTGTCCGAACGTGCTACCTCTATCGTAGCACGCGTCGGCGATGGGATTGTACAGGGTGCACCGACCTTAGCATGCGAGGTGTTAAGTGAATAACAAAGGAAAGGCTACCGTGCACCCAAAACGGTAAATTATTTTCTGGATGACGGGGCTTCTTTGCCTAACCTCGTCCGAATTCCGTTCTTGTTTTTCAAGATCATTGTTTTTATACCTAGACCATGGGATTTGATCAGAAGGTTTCACGTTCACTTTCCCCAAAATCAGTTTTTCGGTTTTGGTATAGAGCTTCTCAAGTGAGGAGTCTCATAAAAACTAATTGGTGCACCTCTATCATAGCATGTATTCCAATGCTATGCTGTAGACTCTAACCAACCCGAAGGCGAAGCACACAGTTTGAACGAGACGCTACGCGTCTATATTTCGCGCACGCATACCGTAGTGTACAATCGGAATTGTCGAGTACACGTATGGACCCGGGGTTTCAGCGGGGCTACGTATACGGCAGACCGTGCGTGGTTGCGGCGTGGCAGGTCTGGGGAGATTTTAAATTACGCAGAAAGAAGTGGAACATCAGGTATAAAAGCTAATAAACCTGCGGGGCGAGCATAATGGAGCAATCACGAAAAGAAGGAAGCGCACCGGTGACCTGAACACCACCGAGTTACCGCAGTTCATGGGGAAACACGTGGGGTGGGCATCTTGAATGAGTCGAGAGAGCACGGCAACGGGTTTCAGAGTTGGCATATTTTCTAGTGGTGGGGTACGGTTGGGGGCAGTTTACGGTTGCTCCAAACTGCACGTCATGGTTTGGTTTATCGTTGGCAAAACAAAGGCACCGTACCGTAGGGTGGTAAAATACAAATACCCGCACAGCACCCCACCGAGCCGAACCGAACCGAACCGCACCGTAGGTACATGCCTCGATAAAGGTGCACCGATTTTTTCTGGGGCTCCTCACGTAAGGGGCTGTTTACCTTACCCAATAACTGATTTTGCTAAAAGTGAAAGCGCAACCTATTCAACAAACCCTCTGGCGTAGGAATTCACAAAGTAACATCGCTAAACAAATATGAAATTCGGGCGATTTGGCGTTAAAGACTCCCGTCATTCCTCATTAGTTCCAGCAAAAAACGTTCTACCTCTATCGTAGGACGCGCCCGTACCATTCCCAAAAAAACAAACAGCACGCACTCGAACTGTGTGATTTATAAGTAGAAAAAACGCAACGCGGTGAGGTTCTAAACCGTGACAAGGCTTGACGCGTAAGACAGGAGACTCCAGAGTACCAGCGCGTACGTAGATGCACTTCTCTACAGGCGTGCGGAGCAAAGAGCTAACACGCTCTCAATACTTCACGGTGTAATACAGACCTCTAGATGCAAATCGACGAGCATTCGGAAGGCCCAATCCTACGCGCGATACGAATGAAACCACGAAGCGAGGGGTGTACTCATTTAACCGGAGGGGGGGGGGGGGGGGGGTAGAAACCACCTATGACCG
>JAYJMJ010311294.1:0-68537 GCA_036873875.1 Laminaria ephemera | reverse complement strand
AAAAGACACTTTTCGTTAGCCATAGTTTGCAAGTAAGGGTGTTTGAAAAGTGACTCCCGCTGAAGGCGACATCTAACTTAGCAGCCTTCCGCAGGAAACATCTAACACAGCAGCCCCCGGCACGGGACACCATCCAAAACCAAAAGCCCCCGGCAAGGCCCCCCCTTCAACTGCTAAACTAAAACAACTCCCCGATACCGGCAGTAAAAAATGACCAACCACCCCGACTGGACTGAAACCCTGGACCCTCGCCTCACCCAACAATTAGACTTTCTGCAGCAAATTAATGCACTAAAAGCCGTCTATCGCGCAAGCATCATTACCAAAGGCGGTCGACAGGAAAACAGTGCTGAGCACTCTTGGCATCTGGCTATGTACGCAATGGTGCTGGCTGAACATGCTAATACTCCGGTGGATGTGAATAGGGTTATCACTATGTTACTACTGCACGATATTGTTGAAGTCGATGCGGGTGATCTTCCTATTCATGGTCCGGCTGATCCTGACAGGGAGGCTAAAGAAATTGCTGCTGCTGATCGCTTGTATAATTTATTGCCTGAAGATCAGGCTGCGCACTTTCGTGCACTGTGGGATGAATTCGAGGCCGCTACAAGTGATGATGCTAAGTTTGCGAAAGCCCTTGACCGGTTTCAGCCTGTTATTTTAAACCATCAAACAGAGGGTGGTACTTGGGGGGATTTCGATGTTGCACGACCACAGGTTGAAAAAACCACTTGCGCCGTTGAAAAAGGCTCTGAAACCCTTTGGAACGTTGCCAGAAAAACATTTGCTTCAGCAGTTAAAAAAGGCTGGCTCAAAGACCATTGATTTAATACCCAAACCCACAGTTACATTTAAAAGACAGGCTTATGGAAACCAGAATAACAGCGCTTAGTAAAATCAAAAGAATCGCTCTTGTTGCACACGACAACATGAAACCGCAGTTACTAAAGTGGTCACACGACAATCGCGACATACTGGCACAACACAATTTGTGCGGCACTGGCACTACCGGCTTTCAAATCGAAAATGCCTTGGGCCTTGAAGTAGAAGAATTCATGAGCGGCCCGCTGGGTGGTGATCAGCAATTGGGGGCCAAGATATCAGAAGGCTATATTGATTTTCTAATATTCTTTTGGGATCCGTTACAACAACTGCCCCATGATCCTGATGTGAAAGCACTGTTAAGACTGGCGGCGCTTTGGAATATACCGGTTGCTTGCAATTCGGCATCGGCAGACTATCTGATTACATCGCCTTTGGTCGATGTGGCTTATGAAAGAGAAACCCCAGATTATAAGGCCTATATTGAAAAGCGAACGCAAGGCATTCTGAGCAATAAGCAATAAGCAATAAGCAGAATGTTAAAAATAACAGAGGGCGCGTGATGGGAGGATCATGACGACGGCTCGACCATCTCTTCGGTCGGCAAAATCTGCGCATTCGCACATCTTCGTAGAAGCGGTCTTTTGTATCTCGCGCTAACCCAATCTCCGCGCACAGCGACTGCACGTCGGATTACCGTGCATAGCTCTAAGGTCAATATCAATCGTTTGGGGGGGGTCAGCGATGATCTCTGCTTCTGGTTTTTTGGCACTTTCCAATAGAAGTGCCTGATCTTCACATTTGATAGCTTGAGGAAAAAAGAAGGTATTGTAAGGAAGCTTGATTCCAAATTTTATTTGGTACAATCTTGCAGGTGCTAGCCAAACTTAGTTTTTTGCTGGCCATATCATCGACAACCGGGATCGAAACGTTGGCTATAGCTACAACCATGGGGGATCACGACACTACAACAAGCACCTACTCTATTGTGATTCCCGCATGGAACGAGTCCGATCATATTGAGCAAACCTTAAGCGCCACAAAATGTGCCGCGGCGAAACAGAACTTTGCCGGTGACATCATAGTTGTCGATAACAACTCGACTGACGACACAGCAGCTAAAGCGGTAAATGCCGGGGCGACCGTAGTCTTTGAACCCGTCAATCAGATAGCCCGCGCCAGAAACACAGGCGCAAAAGCATCAACAGCCGATTGGCTCGTATTTATTGATGCCGACAGCGCAATAGAGCCAGCACTACTGACTTCATCATTGAACGCCTTAGCCAATCGCACAGCTATCGGTGGCGGCTCAACTATAGTCACTGATCGCGAAGTGAAAGGGCTTGCCAATACCGTGCTTAAGCTTTGGAACTGGTGGTCAGTTAAATCAAGCACCGCTGCTGGCTGTTACATCTATTGCACCAGAGAGGCATTTGATACCATTGGTGGCTTTGATGAAAAACAGTATGCCGCTGAGGAACTGTATTTTTCTAGAAGAATCAGAAAACTGGCAAAGAAAAGGGGGCAGAAATTTATGATTCAAACGCACGCGCCTATTGTTACCTCGGCCCGTAAACTTGATTGGTATTCGCGCAAGCAAAAACTTCAACAAATATTATTGCTGTTGATTCCCGGTGCAACACAGTCTAAGAAAATGTGTCGCGTTTGGTACGATCGGCGAAATATTAAAAAAGACTAGGAAATTTTGACTGATTCATTTTTAACGTGAAGCGTACCAACTGAAAATTTTAAGGCACCCTTCCAGAGAAGCCACGTCTCAATAAGACGGCCAACCAGCCGTACGACTGCCATCAGACGCTTTATAACCTTTAGCTTAATACTTGACCTCTCCCGAGCAAACGGTCGTGCTTGCTCAAAGGATCATTCAACCTTTAATATTTACCTACTCGGTCTACTGCGTAAACTCTTAAAACAGTTTCCACGATCTAATTTCGACTTTGCTTTACACCAAATAATTTGAGTAAAAAATCAATCTCAAAAACCAACCATTAAAGAAATATTTTGATGAACAGAATTGACATTGTATCGATACCGGTTTCCAATCAAAATATTTCGAAAGTATTTTACGCAGATATTCTTGGCTTCGAAATTGTTCGTGATGATCCTATGGGACCCGATCAACAGTGAGTGCAATTGAAGTTACCCGGCACCGAAACTTCCATCACACTTGTGACATGGTTTGAAAAAATGCCAGCAGGAAGCCTTCAGGGGATAGTATTAAGCACGGCCGACCTTGAGGCCACGCATCTAGAACTAACTTATAAGGGCCTGCCCCTGTCTGAGATCAGTAAAGCACCATGGGGATCCTATGCGACATTCTGTGATCCCGATAGCAACGGCTGGGTGCTACAACAAGGCTGACGATCGCTGTCACATTAACTAAACCCATGTGCATGCTCAATTTTCCTAAAATATTGCACATCAACCTTCAATATTACCCTGCATTGGTCGATAACTCCGCACTGTGGATTTCAACTTTTGCCGTGCATAGTGCCAGCATTGTTGAACGTGGTAAGTGGTTAATGAAAGGAGACAATAATGAACAATTCAAATTACAGTGCAAACTCGGAATCTATTGACGGCGCACTGGTTGCGGTGGCGGCTGGGTTTGAGGTAGCAGTGGCCGAGTACAGTGACTCTTGGACAGCATACCAAACTGCGAAGTCTGCCCTTGCCGCTTCGCATACGGCCGTTGACGTTACTAGCGCTAGATTAGAAGAGGCCGACATCAGCCTTGATGAAATTGCGTCTGAATTCAATGCGGCCAACGTTACTGATGAAAACTTCAATGAACTAATGCTGTTACTTGATGCCGCCCGGGATCACATGATTGAAGCCAGCGATGACTTCGATGCTGCTAACGCTCAACTGCTGTATGCAGATCAGCTATTCGACGCACACAAAGCAAGCATCGACGAGGCACTTGAAATAGCCCGCGCCCTTCGTACTGAGTTGGATTATACCGTTCAAATCGACAGCGGACTGCAGGCAGCCAACGATGAACAGTTTGAAGTTGGCCAAGCACAGAACTTGTTATCTGACAGCGCCAAGCACTTTTATTGTAATGCAGCATAAGATTTACATTACAAGCTGACCCGCGCGCAGCTATCACAATATTCACCCATGATCTAGAACATCAAAGATCAGGCGGCCAGTGCCTGATCTGCTACCAATTCACCGCGCACTGAGGAACCAGCCTAATCACCGGCAGGTCTTCTCAGTGCAGTTTTACCTCATACAGCAGGTTGGCGTATTGAGCACCATGCATATCGCGATCAAAGCGACTTCCCTGCACAACGGTTCTGGGGAAGCTAAATTTAATCACCGATATATCAACAAGATCAAAACGCTTTAGGTCGTCCTTGCTGACGTGCAAAACCAATGCGACTTCAGCGGTGTCAAGACTCTCACTTGCCCGTTGAAAGTCTGCTTCGCCATCAAAAAAAACATCAATAGTGACCCAGAAAGGCCCGGCATTTTTGCTTCTGATACGCTTTGCTATGTTAATCAAGGTTGCCATTCTTAACCTCCGTCACGTTCAATTGAAACCCGTCCATAGGATCATCAAGCTCCATCACATGGTTGAGGGTGAACTCATATATTGCGCCACGCTCTGACTCGGCCGGTGAATAGGGAAAAGCAAAGGTGGGCAGTTCTTCGGTCGCAGTCAACGGGTAGTGTAATAAAAACGGATTACTCAATCGGGCAATTTCAGTGGCGACTGATTGTGACTCTGCAGTGACCAATGCCAGTACCCCAACCTCTGCAGGTATTGATTTTGATGTTTCCAGCGCGCCAAGCGTGGCGTTTACCCCTATCAAACGAAACTCAATATCATAAGCGCTTTGATCAAGCTGCAACCTTTCGGTGATTTTTAATAGTAGAAACGCATGCAATTGATCACACCATTCCTGCGCACGCGCTACGTATTCCGGTTGCCGCAGTAACACCAGCGTAGAGGTTTGATAGCCTGATAATTTTGCACCCTCAAGCTTCACGGTGTAAGGGGTGGTCTTGCGCCAAATTGACCCAGTCACTCTGACCGAGCGTTCATCAGTTGCCGTGTACACAGCCTTACTGACATCAAGCGTGCCGCCCGGCTCGACCAGATTAACCGGGTCGGCGTTTTCATAAAGCATGTGTGCAGATACCGAGTAAGGAGTACAAGTTGCGCCATCTGCCATCGCTTGAACACTAAAACCGTTCTGATCAAAATCAATCAGTATCACACCGCTGGTGGGGTTGGTTGAGCACAACGCACCGCACTCACCGATTTTTGCCCCATGCCATGCACTGCCGACATGATCACCCCGATCGATAGGCAGTGCAGCTATCACCGCGGTATCGGTTGTGCGGCCGGCCAGTATGATATCCGCGCCCGTGTGTAATGCCTGCGTGATTTGCTCTACACCGGCAAGTGCTACGATATTACTGCAACTTTCGATTAGACTTTCTGACAGCTTAATTTCTGGCTGCAAGTTATGGATTCGGCCATCGCTAAGCGCTTGTGCCACATTGGGTGTGGCCTGGCTGCTATATATGCGCGCTATTTTCACACTATGGCCAAGTTCTTTGGCGATCTGCAGAGTCAAGCCGTACATCCAGTCAACCGCCTGATCACTACCGCACGTACCGCAAGAGCCCAACACCAACGGTATACCGGCATGGTGACGCGCAACCATTAAGTCGCGCCATTCACTACGAGTGGCAGATTCTGAATATTTACTGGTGCCCGTCCCTAAGTAATACGGGCCGCTATCGGTCGACCCACCATCAATGCAGATCGCATCAGGGTTTTTCGCTAGTCCGGCCGCTAGAGCCGAAGGATCAAAGCCCAGCCCCAATACGCCGCTGGGTATTAGAATACTTGTTGGCATTAGTATTTTTTGCGACAAGAACAAACACCATGCGGTGCCGGTAATCCTGCGCTAGCTTCCTTAGTTAGTTAACAGGTGAATTGGTCAAAATCATTCAGACCGCTTAGGCTCTGGACAATTATTTAAATTTTAAGAGCCCCATTATATCCCGTTATCAGACAAGAGGTTTTGTTGTGAAGACTGACCGGGCACCGACGCTCAGGAACCGGAATGCCTGCAACACTAAGGATGAACTGCCAACTCTGATTCAAGCAAACCCGATTGAACGAAAAATACCGCAAATCCACTTGCCGGAGTGATACTCGGCCCTGATGTCACTTGGTCACGACCCGCTAACACCATACAAGACCCCAAATACAGCAGAGGAATAGCCAACCTGGAACGCGAAAACAACAGCCGGGAAACTATCCAACTTACGCAGTTGACTGAAAAACACCACAATAGAATTTGAATTCACTGCGAAGCCTTGCTACCTTGATATTTAATACCAATACCGCAGCAACCACCTTTTATTTACCCAAACGGCAAAGCATGGATCACTACGACCCTTCAAAAAAAATCAATAGCCAGCAATGGCTTTCCCTTACCGAAGACCAGCAACAACAGATTGTTGAAATTTTTCACGAGAGCCTTGATCACCATCCTCCTGAAAGCTCACTGAAAGCTCACAGTGCAATGCACGTAACAGTAGAAAATCAATTAGCCGGGGATGAAGTTCCAAAAGCAATCCAAACATTAGACAAACTGATTCAACAAGGCCTTGATAGACACGAAGCCATTCACGCGATTGCTGCTGTTCTTGGCAAAGAATTATTTACTATGATGAAAAAAAACAGCACCGAGTTTTCAATGAAATCGTACAGCAAAAAGCTTGAAAGATTATCAGCCAAACGGTGGATCAAAGGCATCTATTGATTAACCGACATCACTAATTAAATAGGCCTGAAAAAGCACTTTGCATGCTTTAGCCAATCAACAATTTATTTAATTTCAAACTGCCCAGTGACACTGCGACCAATCATTAGTCCAATGCCATTGAAACGATCACGCGTCATCACGACTTAATTAATAAACCAAACCTCTGGCAACCAACAAAGATCAGCCCCGGGGTTTTTCTAACTGCCACACTAAATGCGCCTCAATCGAAGGCCACTCTGGCGCTATGATTGAATACACTGCGGTATCTCTGATCGTACCGTTAGCCATTATCATATGAGATCGCAATACACCGTCAAACTTGGCCCCTAGCCTTTCAATGGCTCGCCGACTTTGCATGTTAATATAATGCGTGCGAAATTCTACTGCAATGCAATTGAGCTCTGTAAACGCATGCCTTAGTAATAGCAACTTACACTCAGTATTAATTGGTGACTTTTGCACCGACTGACGATACCAGGTCGAGCCTATCTCAAGGCGGCGGTTAGACGAGTCGATATTCATAAAGGTGGTCATACCCACAGCGTTGCCATTGCTTTTATCAATAATGGCAAACGGCAACATTGAGCCAGTCTCACGCAACGACAAACGACGCTTAATCTCTGCACTTACGTCTTTGGCTTCAGGGATCGTTGTATACCACAGTCGATGCAAATCACCATCAGCCGCTGCTTCACTCAAGTCATTTTCATGATCCATACTAAGTAGCTCTAGCCGTACATGAGCCCCTTCAACCGAAAAACTTTCAGGCCATTTCGCCATAGTGATTACCTGTTAAAACCAATGTATTTTAAAATGACCGGGTTAACCTACGCTGTTTATGAATTGAAGAACCTGACTGGCCGATTTCATTGTAACAAACATATTCTCAAACAGCCTGTTTAGGGCTTGGAAAAATTAACTGCGTGTGCATTACCGGCGTCACCGATTGCACTGAACTCTCAAGCAATTGACAGATATTCACCAAGCCCTAAGATGTCCCAATCTGCAACAAGGAACACAACAATCATGTCAGCCGAAAAAATCAACGAAATCCGTTCACAAATTTCAACACTGCGCCAACAACTTGCGGCACTGCAAAAAATTGCCCCCACCGAAAGAGTCGCAAACTATCACTTCAAGACTGTCAGCGACGACACAAGCCTTCACGCTTTATTCAACGACAAAGATTCACTGTTTGTTATTCACAACATGGGAAGTGACTGCCCCTACTGTACTCTTTGGGCAGATGGCTTTAACGGGGTGGCACATCACTTAAAAAACAGAGCCGCCGTGGTGATCAGTTCGCCTGACTCACCAGACGCCCAGGAAACATTGCGAGCTAGCCGCCAGTGGAATTTAAAAATGGTCTCAACCGCCGGCAACACTTTTGCCGAAGACATGGGCTACAGATCTAATCACGGATACCAGCCGGGGGTTTCGGTGTTCAAGCGCGAAGGCGATAATATCTATCGCGTATCAAACACGCCATTTGGTCCGGGTGATGACTTTTGTGCCGTTTGGCATTTATTAGATATGCTGCCAGAGGGCGCTGACGGCTGGCAGCCCCGCAATCAATATTCGTAAGTTTTTTATCACTTACCAAGAGCCACTACCCGACTAAAGCGTATCACCGAAAATTGTCGAACTTTCAGTTGCAGTCCCGGTGGGCAACCACTTCATTACTTTTTCATCTACAGCAGCAACTGTTGCTTCAGCGCCTGCTTCGCGGTTGACCACAAGGCTTTCAAAATCAAATAGCTTGCGGTCAGCTAACTGCGATGGCTTGACGTTGGTCACCGCCGTGAAGATTGACTCAATACGACCTGGGTGCTTTCTGTCCCACTCTTGCAGCATTTCCTTGGTCAACTGACGCTGCAAATTGGGTTGAGTGCCACACAGATCACAGGGAATGATTGGGTATTCTTTTTCAAGCGCGTAGGCACTGATGTCTTTTTCTTTGCAATAAGCCAATGGACGAATAACTACATTTTTGTGATCGTTGCTTAAAAGCTTAGGTGGCATTGCCTGCAAACTACCACCATGAAACATATTTAAAAATAGCGTTTCAATGATATCGTCACGGTGATGACCCAACGCTATTTTGTTGTAACCATGCTCTTCAGCATAACCATACAGCGTACCGCGACGCAGTCTTGAACACAGGCCACAGGTGGTTTTACCTTCGGGTATTACACGCTTCACGACTGAATAGGTATCACGCTCAATGATGTGATAGTCCACGCCGATTGACTGCAAATACTCGGGCAGGATGTGCTCGGGGTAATTGGGCTGTTTTTGATCAAGGTTAACCGCCGTGATTGAAAAATCGATCGGCGCGCTACGCTCAAGACTCACCAGCATATCAAGCATGGTGTATGAATCTTTGCCACCGGACAAGCACACCATAATGCGATCGCCGTCCTCAATCATGTTGTAGTCGACAATGGCTTCAGCAGTGTTGCGCCTGAGGCGTTTACTGAGCTTGTTAAAATCGTATTTTGACTTGGGCTTTGGCATGACTGGCAGTCAGGGTCTTAGTTAGGAAACAGGCCCAAATTCTAGTTGATCACACGCCGCGGCGTCAGGAAAACTTACGCATTCGTCAGCCAATTGGCTAAATGAACCCACCCAAACTGCTGACTGGGCTAATTTGTGGCGTCAGCATTCACCGTTTGATCTGCAGGTGACACCACAAATTCGTTATCATTCAGCCGTGAAGCCTGGGAGCCACAAGCCAGAAATTCATTGAGCGAGCTTGCCGAATAGGACCGGAAGCAGGCATATAGGTAACGCGCGCATTCGGCGTTGCCACAGCGCACAATACCGTTGTTGTAGGCGTTTGCTACCTCATGATTAATATCTGCGGCATGCGCTACACCTGCCGCCGAGAGCACAGAAAACAAAAATATTTTATTCAGCATTCTAAAGCCTCCTTTTAACCAGATCTGCTCATCGCGCACAACGCGCCAACTCGCACTCACCACTCCTGTCTACAGCCTAAAACAACTGTCAAAACAAGTTTTGTACTATCTGTCCACAACCAGTGATGACAGCCCGCACTTATAAGCCCCGCCAACAAGCGCTCATCTTAGAAGGTTTGAATTAATTTTCTGTGTCTTCGCGCAAATTGATCAGCGTTGGCTGGCAACCTGTCCACACAGTAAGTGTAGCCTGGAGCTTTACTTCCTTTGACATGAACCCATGGTGATTTCAGGCTCACCATCTATAATTAACCACCCTTAAGATCGGTATTCCTGAAACCGCACTAGTCAGGACAACAAATTCCTCAAGAGAAGCATTCACCCTGTGACCCAACCCAAAGATCAACCCTTAGCTGACCCCAAAGATCCACCGCGTGTTTCATTATGGTCGGCAAACATTCCCTACCTGGGCAAAGTCGCCGTTCACCATTGGTTTGTCATTCATGATCAAGGGAATGAGACGCGCTGGGAGGTCTGGCAAAGTACCAACGCGGGTCCCGAGTGCTGGGGCCATCTGCACCGCAATCTGATGCCCCCTTCCGCGTGGCCGCATAAAGATGTCCCGCAACTACACCAACAATGGGGCGGTAAGGATGGTCGAAGGATCGCCCAGCGAATTGAATCATCGCCGCAACATTACCCTTGGTGCCATCAATACCGCTACTGGCCAGGACCAAACAGCAATACCTATGTGCAATGGATATTATTAGAGGAATATAAACTAGGATGGCGCGCCGTTGGCAAGGGCTATTGTCGTTTTGCCTGATGCTAATTAGAAAACCATGTAAAAAAATAAAATCACTGCGGTGGCAGACAAACCACTCAAAAACCCGACTTCATCATATTGTTAAAAAAGGTAAAATTACCCAAACCCAGCGGTAACTGCAGCCTCGAAAACCTTCCGTCGTCCGACGATACTATATCCGTACCAGACAACAATCAAAACAACACGGACGGCGAACATGACAACCATGGCTATTAACTCAAACGCAGTAATATCAACCACAACTACCACTGACCAAAACCTAGAACAGACTGTCTGGAAACACCTGAAGTCACTGACCAGCAAGATATCGCTTGCCTACACAGTTTACAACGAGCGCCGTCAACTGCGAAACATTAGTGACGAAGCACTACACGACATGGGCATAACCCGCGCCGAGATCAACCGGGAATGTAGCCGCTCTAGGTTCGACATTCCTACCAACAGAAAATGACACCGGCTTATCAGGCGATAATTTACACGGACTGTTAGCCTGAAATAGCTAAAGCAGATAGCATGGTGCACCTACAAGAACTAGACGCCCCATGAACCGCCGACTACAGCAACTCACCGACCCGGCTCTATGACCAGAGCCGCAGATCCTCAATCCTCCGCAAAACTAAAGCAATCACCACCACCCTTATGGGTGATCGCGGTCACGGTCGGCAGCTCGGTGATGGGAATAACATTACTGACCCCCGCCCTGCCACTGATACAAAGTGACCTTGGCGCATCCTATCAGGCAGTCCAGCTACTTTTAACTGTCTACCTTGCCGCCTTAGCCATTGGCCAATTGATTTACGGCACCTTGTCAGACCGCTTTGGCAGACGCCCTATTTTGTTGTTCGGTGCTTTTCTCTATGGGATTGGTGGTGCGTTAGGCATGGGTGCAGACTCAACAGAGCTACTGACCACTTACCGTATTATTCAGGGGCTGGGCGCTGCGGCCTGCCTATCGATGGGACGGGCCATTGTTAACGACTGCTTTGAACGTGATCTTGCAGCGCGATTCATGTCTACCATACAAATCATGCAAGCCCTGGTGCCAGTGCTTTCATTGGCCTTTGGCGGAGTACTGGCACACTACGTAGGCTGGCAAGGCTCTATGGGGGTAACATCACTTGCGGGCTTTACCGTGTTTCTTTTAGCGCTGTATAAAACTAAAGAGACAAACCTTACCCCGTCGACATCATTTAACCTGCGCTCCATTGCTGCGGCCTATGCCGAAGTATTAAGTAACCCGGTATTCCTTTCCTTTGCGCTGACCAGTGGACTGCAGGTGGGTATGTTTTTCGCCATGAACGGCTTTATGCCATTTCAGTACGAAAGGCTTGGGCAAACGCCAATGCAATTTGGCTTCTGGTTTTCTTTGACATCGGTATTCTACTTAATAGGCAATACCGCCAACCGTCTGTACTTTGTATCACGCGGTATCGAACGCGCCGCTATGATCGGTTGCAGCCTGTGCCTGATCGCAGTCGTTGGCCTTTTTACCACGCAATGGCTGGGCTATACACACCCATTGTCATTGGCCTTGCCCTGTTGCCTGTTTGGTTTTAGCAACGGCATTATCATCGCTAACTCTACTATTGGCGCTATTTCAGCCGCGGGTCGCAATGCCGGCACCGGTACCGGAATTGCCGGCGCCTGGCAGATGGCCGCAGGTGGTATTTTCGGCTCTCTTATTATTGGTTTGGGTGGCGGGCAAAACTTTTCCATTGGCGCTGGCGGCCTAGTTATTATGTCGGCCACATCTGTATGTACGATCGCCTATGTTTTCCGAATTCGAAAAAGCCTTGCGTGATGCGAAGTGGTAGTGAGCAATAAAAATCAAACGCTATCACCGGACAGTGCGATTGATTCCTTGTCACAACCGCTCAATGGCAAAGGCGCTACACTAATCTATTCAAAAACTTGATTATGGTCACGTGAAAACGATACACAACCTGTTCATTATAAGCGGCCTGGAATTGCAGCGAGCTTTTTCAACACGGCGTGGCATCATGGTGATGATTGCCTTCGCCCTGATCTGGACCCTGATTTTACGCTATGTTGTGGCAGGTGCCGCCACTTGGCTAGCGGACGGCAGCGGCGGCCGCCTGATTGGATCGATTTTTAACTCCAAACTAATCAACTCACTACTGAACTGGCAAGTGGCTGAATTTTCTGCCTTCTGGGTAATCGCACTGTATTTGTTTCCCATGCTTTGCCTGACACTGGCAGCTGATCAAACCGCCTCTGACCGCGCACGTGGCACACTGCGACTACTAAGCTTACACACCACCAGAGGCAACATCTTCTTTGGTCGCTTTGTCGGGCTGATGCTAGTACAGGCGCTGCTACTTACCGTTGCCATACTGGCTACATTCGCACTTGCCGTTACAAGAGATCCGTCATTATTCGCAGCCGCATTGCAGACCGCAATCATGGTGTTTGCCAATCTTATTTTACTGATCGCCGCCTACACCGCAGCAATGGCAGTAATTTCTCTGTTTACAGAATCGGCCCGTCAAGCAACCACCTATGCAATTATTCTATGGATCGCCATTGGTCTTGGTATTTACTGGCTGACTAAATACATACCGGAAGCCGACCTTCTAAAATGGATACTACCGGGCGCCCATATTAAAGCGCTTTTGCATCACAACAATTGGCAATCCATGCAACTGGCACTGGTGCCGCTACTGCAAACGGCGGCTTTACTACTTATCGGATATTTAGTCATGAAGAGGCGTGACGTATGAACAACTCTAACGCCAGTGCGTCCCGGCAACGTGTGATTATCGACTGCGATCAACTAGGCAAAAGCTACGGCAGTACACGGGCACTTGATAACGTGACTCTTAGCCTTGAAGCCGGCCCGCCCATCGCATTAATCGGTCCTAACGGTGCCGGTAAAACTACCTTTATGAGCTTACTTTGCGGCTTTATCAGGCCCAACAGTGGCCGTGTGTCTATATTGGGCCACCAACCCGGAAGCCGTCATGCACTGACCCGGGTATCGGCGTTACCGCAAGATGCCTGGCTAGACCCTAACTTCAGTATCACGCGCCAACTACGACATTACGCGCAACTTCGTGGCCTTGGCAAACGTGCTGCGCAAGCCGAATCGGCAAGAGTCCTTGATAAAGTTCAGTTGGCTGATCGAGCCCAAAGCAAACCCGGCCAACTAAGCCACGGCATGCGCAAACGCATTATGATTGCACAGGCACTGATTGGTGACCCTGATCTAATTCTGCTGGATGAACCAACCGCCGGTATTGACCCGCCTAATGTAAAAATAATACGTGAATTGATTGCAGCAGAATCAACCAATGCCACGTTTATGATCAGCTCGCATAACCTCGATGAATTAGAAAAAGTATGCACCAAGGTAATTCACTTGGCTGAAGGCAGACTGCAGGGCATCTCTGACATTAATGATAACTCACAAGACGGGTTTTTATCCGTCACACTGCGCCAACAAGATGCAGCTCCACCGATAGAATTAATCAATCAATTGCCGGGTGTGACCAAAGCCAGTTTCCGTCCACAAACCGAACTGCACATTGAATACGACGAAGAAAACTACCCCAATACAGATATCGCTGTGATCACCACGTTGATCGATAACAACTGGCGATACCGAAAAATAGTAAAAGGCCGAAGCCTGGAACAACAGATGTTCTCAAGCGTTACACCACAATAGTTGCTTTGCCGCTATAACAGCACCGGGAATAAAGCCGCGACACCTACCAAGCCCCGCAAGGGAAGCTTACTTAATACTGAGACACTAGCGTAGCAAACAAATGACAGACACCTTCCTACTCTATCTTGTCCGGCACGGCGAATCAGCCAACAACGCCCTACCTGAAACACAGCGCGTCAGCGACCCAGCCCTCACAGACCTTGGAATGGCTCAAGCTGAAAAGCTTGGGCAAAGATTTCATCAGCATGTGGCCGCTGGAAACGAGATCGATCTCATTCTCACCAGTCCGTTTTTACGCACTATGCAGACAATAAGACCAACAGCCAATTTGCTGAAAATGAAGCCTGAAATTCGCTCGCAAATTTATGAAGCAGGCGGCTGCTTTGATGGTTACCGCCCCGGTGAGCTAACCGGCACGCCAGGTATGACACACCAGCAAATCTCGACTCAATTCCCCGAAATGCAGATTCCAAATGATATTGATCATCAGGGTTGGTATAAGCGCCAGTCGTTTGAAAACTGGGAAGAAGCGACCCTACGCGCAGAACAGCAAGCAAACCTATTGAAGCAAGAATTCGTCGGCAGCGGCAAGAAAGTTATCTGTACGGTGCATGCTGATTTTATCGGGCTGATGATGGCAGTGTTTTGCAAGGATGATCTATCAATGGCAAACACTACCGTATCAAATACCAGCGTGACCTTACTTAGCTTCAAAGCTGACGCTCCAGACGCGCCTGAGGTTCTTTCGTTTAACGACGCCAGTCACTTGAATTCTGACGAAATATCACATTAGTATTGTGACAAATCAATGATCTATACACCTACCTTTAGCGACACCGTGAATCATCACGAGCCACGGCAGGCTTCTTTTATGCAGTACATGGTAGACGCGCTAAATTGAAAGCAAAAAACTGACACTGACGACAGTCATTGGCAAATCAAGCTCAAGCCGTAAGGTTTATTCTGACATAACCAAGCGGCAGTCAGCTTGGGCAGCAACCCACTTGCAATAACCGCAATCAGAAAAACAGGCCGCGCAAAACCGTATTGGCAAACTGTCACCATCACCTGACGATTAAACGTTGTGACACCGCTATAAATGGCACGGCACTTCTATATAATCGCCCATCCAATTCACCACGTTTACCTGAACTAGTCACAATCCATGGCAACCACCAGCAATAAAACCAAGACTCAGACCCCCGGCACCGCATTTTGCACTCTGATAGCGCTACTTGGGTTTGCCACTTTCTCTGGCCATGATGCGCTAATAAAAACACTGAATGAATACTCTGTATTCCAGATCGGATTTTTTGCGGTTCTATTTAGCTTTGTGCCTTTCACCCTTTTCATTGCAGTGCGCACTCAAGAAATTTCGCTTAGACCAAAGGTACCGGGGCTAGTCGCTATACGCTGCGTGTCAATTTTTGGCTCGATGATCTGTGCGTTCTACGCGTTCAGAAATTTGCCACTGGCTGAAGTGTATGCGCTGATATTTGCAGCGCCCATGCTAATTACCATTCTTGCGATTCCCATACTTGGGGAATCAGTAAAGGCTTACCGATGGTTTGCGATAGCAGTAGGATTCTTTGGCGTTATGGTTGTACTGAACCCGCAAGGTCAAGAACTAAGCTTGGGCCACTTTGCTGGTATGCTGGCCGCACTATGCAGTGCATCTACCGCGGTTGTCACACGCAAGATCGGCAGTCGGGAAAGCAGCTTGACGCTTATCGCTTATCCACTGCTGGCAAACCTGTGCATATGCGGAATTGCGATGATCTGGGTTTATCAACCGATGCCCGGCAAGGCGCTGGCAATAATGTGCGGCATCGGACTTCTGGCAGTATTAGGGCAAGCGCTGTTAATTTTCGCCTACCGAAATGCCCCCGCGCAATACATCGCCCCTTTTCAATACAGCCAAATGCTTTGGGCCGTATTTTTTGGCGCGCTGTTTTTTAACGAAGTACCTGATCGCAATGTGTGGATCGGATCAGTCATTATTGTCTTATCTGGCGTCATGATCGTATGGCGTGAAATGGCTGTTTCTTCCAACAAACCAATCCTGAATACCCGCAACTTTAGAGCAGTATCCGGCCCCTCTGCCTTTAGTGCAGAAACCGACAAGCAACCGGGAGATCCGGACTAAACCTGACAGTACATACGCTATGGTCGTCATCTATCTGCAAACGGCCGGTTTTAATCTACAGGAAAAAAACCGGAAAACAGAAAACTCGCCTGCGCACTGAAGATACACCACGCATCGTTACTGCAAACAACTGACACTTAACTTGGGTTACAATTTCAGTCCAATCAATAGAGTCACGCCGGGTAAGTATTTTAATGAGCGATCCGCTCAACGCTTTCCATCCTTCTATTCGCCAATGGTTCGCGAATAAGTTTCCCCAGCCAACGGCTGTGCAGCGTGAAGCATGGCCGGTCATCGCCAGTGGCGAACACGCCCTGATCACCGCGCCGACCGGTAGCGGTAAAACACTGACTGCATTTTTATGGTCTCTTGACCGGTTTGCCAGCGGGCATTGGCAACCGGGTGCGACCCGGGTGGTCTATATATCGCCGCTAAAAGCGCTCAATAACGATATTCAGCGCAACCTGCTTAGTCCACTTGCTGAACTACGTGCTGAAGGTGATTTCCCGCAAATTCAGGTGCAGACCCGCTCAGGTGATACCAGTCAGAACGACCGTCAGCGAATGCTGCGCAAACCACCTGACATTCTGATTACCACGCCTGAAAGTCTGTCTCTGCTACTCACCACTACACGAGGTCGATTAGCGCTAAGTACAGTCGAGACATTGATACTGGATGAAGTGCACTCACTGGTGGATAACCGGCGCGGCGTATCCTTAATGACCTCTGCCGAGCGACTGCTTGATATCACTGGCAAGCTACAGCGTATAGCGTTATCGGCCACCGTCAATCCACTGGACGCAGTCGCAAACTATGTTGGTGGCTATACGCAAAGCGGCCAACCCCGGCCGGTGAAAATAGTCAATCCACCGACCGACAAAGATATCTCACTAAAGGTACGCTACCCCTGTGAGGTCAAACATGCGTCTGAAAACGGATTATCGGTATGGGATCCGCTGGCTGATAAATTTCGTGAGCTGGCACTGACCAACCGAAGCACACTGTTCTTTACCAACAGCCGTGCAATGGCCGAAAAAATAACACTAAAAATCAATGAGAAATCACCCGCGCTGCTGGCCTATGCGCATCATGGTTCGTTAGCGCGGGAAATTCGCACTGAAGTAGAAAAACGACTTAAAAACCAGGAGCTGCGCGCCATCGTTGCCACCAGTTCACTTGAGATGGGCATTGATATCGGCAACCTTGATCAAGTGGTGCTAATGCAATCACCGCCCGGTATTGCCGCCACCTTACAACGGATAGGCCGTGCTGGTCACAGCGTGGGTGAAAAAAGCCGCGGCCTGCTATACCCGATTCATTCAGCTGACTTTGTTGAAGCCGCCGCACTTTCAGCAGCCACCATTGCCCGTGACCTTGAACCCCTGAAACCTATGACCGGTGCGCTGGATATTCTGGCGCAAATTATTATTTCAATGTGCGCCACTGAAACCTGGCGGGCCGATGACTTGTACACTTTGCTATCTCAAAGTACTCCGTACCAGCAACTACCTCGTGAGCAATTTGACCTTGTGCTAGATCTGCTATCAGGCAGGTACGCCGGCGCACGCGTTCGTGAGCTACAGGCGCGCATTATTTATAACCGAATCGACGGCACAGTCGATGCGAAAAAAAGTGCTTTATTTGCGCTATATAATTCTGGTGGCAGCATACCTGATCGAGGCTACTACCAAATTCGTCATGCAGACTCTGGCGCAAAGATTGGTGAACTTGACGAAGAATTTGTCTGGGAAGCGAAAACCGGTGATGTATTTTCACTAGGTACGCAAAACTGGCAGGTCAAACAGATTACCCACAACGATGTATTTGTCACGTCTGCAAAAAATGGATTAGCCCCTCCGTTCTGGCGGGCCGAACGCTACAACCGAAGCCATCACTACGCAAGCCGTATTGGTGATTTTTTAAAACAGGCAGACACCTGGCTTGATAATCGTGAAGCAGAAAAACTTACCGCTCATCTATCAGACACGCTAGCGTTTGATGAACTGGCATGTGCAAAGCTACTTGATTACTTGCAAAGGCAGCGCGAAGCAAGCAACACCGCACTGCCCCATCGCCATCATATTTTACTAGAATTTGTCTCTACCGGCCCCGGTGGATACCGTGGACCGGATAGCCCAAGCCAATTAATTATCCACACGACGTGGGGTGGCAGACTTAACCACCCATGGGCAATGGCATTGCAAAGTGCCTGGCAGGAACGCTTGGGTGAACTACCCGAAGTGCATGCAGATAACGATGCCATAGTGCTGCAAATAAAAACCGAACCTGACCCCGCGCAAGTGCTGGCACTGGTTACCCCAAGCAACCTTGAAAAACACTTACGCGCTTCACTGGAAGGGTCGGGATTTTTTGGTGCACGTTTTCGCGAATGCGCCGGTCGCTTTCTGCTACTACCAAGGCAACGGTTTAACCAACGCCTGCCACTGTGGATGAGCCGGCTACAAGCAAAAAAACTAATGACTGCCACCATGCAACTAGACACCTTTCCAGTGTTACTTGAAGCATGGCGAACCTGCCTGCAAGACGAATTCGAACTTGACCATTTAAAGCGCATGCTAGACGAAGTATCAGATGGTGTTTGCGAATGGAGCTTTGTGCGTACCGCCAGCCCTACCCCGTTCGCCGCTAACCTGACTTTCGATCAGATCAGTAAGCACATGTACGCTGATGACACACCGGAAGATGCACAAGTCAGTGCGCTATCAGAAGACCTTATCAAGGCAGCGGTACACAATAAAAACCTTCGACCACAAATCAGCGCAGACATCACCCATCAGTTTATTGTTAAGCGCCAGCGTACCCACCCTGACTACCAACCTGCCGATGGCGACGAATGGAACGAATGGGTTAAAGAGCGCGTATTAATTCCCCATGCCGAGTGGTGGGCAGACTGGGCCGATGAACCCTCTGCCGCTGATAAGCTTTTATGCGAACTTAGCCTGGGTGACAGGCGCTGGGTGTGCCATATAGAGTCTGCAAAGCACTTGATCGGATCCGGGTTAGCACACGGTTGCAACTGGCTTGCAGGAACTCGCAAGACACTGCCCACCATTGAAGATCAGCGTGAACATACCAATCTGGCGGGTGAAATACTTTCTTTCTATGGCCCGTTAACTGAAGCCGACATTATTGAATTGTTGCCCAACACCCCGGAAGGATTGTTAAATGAAAGCACGCCTTCTGATCCCGATGCAAGCTATGGATTAATAAGTGGTCAACTGATCAAGGGTGATCAAGATGTGCTTTTTTGTGATGCACAGAACTTTGAAATTCTGCTGCGTTGGCAACGCGCGTCTAACCGACCAACCTTTGAAGCACTACCCGCCAACCGCCTGCCAGCAATGCTTGCCAACTGGCACCGCACAGGCACCCCGAGCACTGACCAAAGTATTCTTGATGCTGTCGAAAAACTACGTGGTTATGGTACTTACATTCAATCCCTGCTTGGAGACTGCTTTGCAGCACGCTTAACCGGCTTTGCTGATCATCAACTGGACAACTTGTTTGTTAATCAGGAACTGGCGTGGCTTGGTACTGGCAAAGGACAATGTTATCTGGCCTACCCTGAAGACACAGAGCTACTTCAGCCAAAGGCTGCAAAAAAGCCAAAAGGTAAATCACGCGCCAAGACAGCAGAACCTGCAACACAAGCAAAGCATCAGAAAACCCCCGACGCCAGTAGTCTTAAACTGCTATTTAAAGATCACAATGCCCGCTATAGCTATCTGCAAATCAGTGATCAGATCAGACAGTACTACCGAGGGGTTGATTCAATTGGAACCAATGCACTGTGGTGGGATGCCGTATGGGCGGGTAACATTACAGCCGACAGCTTGACCCCTTTACGACAAGGCTTGATTCGCAACTTTTCACTAGGCACGGGCACACCCGCAAACACGCGGATATCAGGCGCACGAAGGCGAGCCCGAAACACCGGCAAAGTGTGGCCTGGCAACTGGCAAGTTATTCAAACCCGCGATGACGATCTGGACCCATTAACCGAGCTTGAAGAATGCCGCGAGCGTGTACATCTGCTGTTGGATCGCTACGGTATGGTGAATCGCGAAATCGCTAATCGTGAAGGCGGCACACTACGATGGAAGCATATTTTCAGGGCTTTACGAGTGATGGAGTTATCAGGCGAAGTATTACAAGGTTTGTTTTTCAGTGAGCTTAGTGGCCCGCAATTTATAACTCGGCGCGCTTTTAACCGACTAAACCAAAATGAAAAACCACCCGCACATTTTTGGTGCAGCGCAGTAGACCCGATATCACCGTGTGGACTTGGCCTTGACTGGCCTGCTTTACCGCAACGACGCCCACAAAATTTTTTAAGCTTCCACAACGGTGAGCTTGCACTGGTGATTGAAAACCTAGGACGCCGTATGAATTTCTTTATTGATCCACAGGACAACGCACTTGATTTAATATTAAGCCCCTGTATTCACATTGCAACGACTCGCGGGAAAATACAGGTAGAAGAAATCAACGGTGACAACGCCAGACAAAGCCCTTACGTTCCAGCATTGGCAAGAGTACTAAAAAAACGCGGCGATCATCGCAGCTTGTACTTTGAACCGTGACTGTCCATACCGCACACTAGCCAGGCGCGGACTATTCTATTTTTGCTTTGCCATCAAAATACAGCGCCAATGAGTCCGCCCTGATTAGCTCTATATCATTTGCTTTCGCAAAATCACGCGCCGTCGCAGACACCTCACCCAGTGCTACATACAAGTAACCCGTAGCCTCGGCATTTTCACCCGCAGCTACTAACTGCTTTAGTGGTTCTATTCCTGTATTGGCGGCCTTAAACCGTTTACTGCTCAGCAACAACTTACGATATCCCCGGGTAAGCGCAAGCTCGGCGGCGTCGCCTTTGAATTTCTCGGCCTCGAAACGTTCTTTCTTATAGTTGTCAGCGATCTTGTCAGCAACCTGCACCGCCGTCATTTTACGAGCCTGAGCCGCCACCTCTGCCACCCGCTTAGCACCCGGTAGCAGGGACTGCTTGTAAGCTGAATATACCGCGACACAAAAAAATGGCAGCGAACACGAAACACCAAGAAAAAGATATCTGCCACCAACAATTAGCGTGCTTATGGCAATTAGAAACAGACCGAGCAAGACGCTGTACCACCACGGTGATCGCAGCAGAATCGCGAACAATGAATTTTCTGCCATCTTTAGCGCCATAGATTACTCACCTGCATTTGATTCGGTTATCCAACAAAGTGAGATTATAACGCCTGATCTCTACACTGTGCGCAATTAACCCACACAAGCTACAAAAAACCATAGCTACGGAATCCAGCGGCCGCCATGTGCTTTAGAACGTATGTCAGGCGCTACAGAAAGTACGGTGAGTTGTTACAGCAACCGGAAACCTTGAGCAGGAAAATAGTAAAGGTAAGTATTGAGACCAGCGATGCCGTGGCTTTCATCATACTGGCAATTCCAACAGCCGCATCGAGTGAGGGCGCAGCCACAATTGATTCGATCAGGAGCCCTGGTGCGCTCTCTTGCCGCTGGTGGAGACATGGTGAGTTAACGTGTAAAACACCGAGTATCCGCTGATGGCAAATTCCCCTGAAAATACGGGCTAGATGAGTAGCAATTGGCAACAGAGTACCCGGCATTCAAGCTCACTGCACTCTCGTCGCTACCAACTATTGAGTCAGATCGTTGCTTTCGCGAAGCGTTTATTAAATTATTTCAGGCACTTACCTGTAAAGCAACACCAGCTTCACAGTATAGAAGCGACACGATTCACGAATCTATTTCCACAAGCTGTGGTCTTTTGAAATCTTGCATGGCGATATTAAATCAAGTGAAGCCAGTGTTGAAAAATTATTTTGCCAACGTGTTAAGCCGCTGCGGGACACTACAGTTGCTTTTTGTAGTGGCTATCCTGTCGGGCTGTGGTGCCACAGATGAAAGCTCTGTGTCATTCAAATCGGGTGACCTTAGCCTTTATACGCAAGCCAAAGCATTAGAGGCCGATGGCCGGTACCCGGCTGCGGCAGATACTTATCGCCAATTCTTAAGCACGCAGCCTTCGGGAGACGTCAAGATACACGCAATGATTAAGACCGTAGTGATGGAAGAGACCATCACCTACGGTGCAGATGATTTGTTCGATCAATACCTGATCGCCATCAACCAACGTGAATTTGAAAACTGGCAAGCATCAATCATTACGCTTGAAAAGATGCTGCAATCTGACCCCAGCCATTACCTGGCCGATGATGCCCGCTACCTGCTTGCCTACATTCAGCTAAATGATCAGCAAGCTTACAAGGACGCTTACGACACGCTGGCCGCACTGCTTTCGCTATACCCGGACACCAGCTACTACAATACCGCCGTCTTCAGTCAAGGTATTGCACAGAAAGAGTTAGGTAATACCGCGCTTGCAGCGCAGCACTTCGAAGAACTTCAGGATCATCACACCGGACTGTCACTTGATATATTCAATTTGCGCTGGCCACAAGATAACTTTGTGGCGCGACTGTGGTTTACCCGCGCCCATGAAGAATTAGTCGCGCTGGAAAGCACATCGCGGATAGGCATTATCCCGACTAAGCTGGAACAGCAGCAGCGCGACCTAGACGAAAGAGCCAATATTCTAGTCATTTTCACGGATGATCAAGGCTATGCTGACCTTGGAGTCAGTGGAATCCTGGGCGATGTGCACACACCTAACCTTGATCAATTGGCCGCCGATGGAGTTCGCCTGACGTCAGGCTATTCAACAGCCCCGCAATGCACGCCATCACGTGCCGGTTTATTAAGCGGCAGATACCAACAGAAATTCGGCATGGACGACAACACCAACACCCCTATGCCACTCACTCAACTCACCTTGGCTAACCGCTTACAAGATGCAGGATATGCAACTGGCATGACGGGTAAATGGCATCTTGAAGTAGACGTGAATTCTTCAGAGTTCGACGCATCCAGTATGCTGCTTGAAGAACGTACACCGTACTTCCCGGATCAACGTGGCTTTGAGGATGTGTACTTTGGTTATACCACTACATGGTGGACCAATTACGATCTTGCCGGCAATACAGTGCCTATCGCATATCGCAAAAATCTGGACTACCGACTAGATGTCACCACCGAAGCAGGTTTGGCATTTATCGAGCGCAACAAGCAAGAACCATTTTTTCTATATATGTCTTACTACGCGCCACACGTGCCGCTGCTGGCTACAGAAAAGTACTTAGCGCGACACGAGGACGTTGCCAGTACCAGACGAAAACATGCGCTGGCAATGATCTCTGCTATAGATGATGGCCTCGGACGCTTGCGTGAAAATCTGGCAGACAACGGTCTATCAGACAATACGCTGATCTTTTTCATCAGCGACAATGGCGCCCCCTTAGGGCTACATAAACTTGATGACCCGATAGATGATCATACGGGTATCTGGGACGGCTCCCTTAACGAACCGTGGTTAGGTGAAAAAGGCATGTTGTCAGAAGGCGGTGTGCGCGTACCTTATTTGGTTGCCTGGCCGGATAACCTGCCAAAAAATACAGTTCTCGACTTCGGCGTTTCGACTCTTGATGTCGCAGCCACCAGTCTGGCAGCTGCAGGTTTAAGTGAAGTTGATGAATTGGATGGCGAGAATCTGTTGCCCCACCTGCGCGGTGAAAGCTATGAACTGGAAAGTCGTCCACTTTTCTGGCGATTCTGGAATCAGGCAGCCGTCAGAAAAGGCGACTGGAAATATCTATCTGCGGGGAACAGAGAGTATCTGTTCGATCTGGCTAATAACCACGAACATGAAAACCTGATCACCCAATACCCTAAGATAGCCGCCGACCTTAAAACAGAATTAACTGACTGGGGTAACGAACTGTACCGACCAGGCCTTCCCGCCGCAAACGCAATCAGTGGGCAGGAAAAAGCCTGGTATGACTTTTATATCAATGATTAATCCAATAGATTGCGTCTGCATAGGCAAGACTATTTCTTCATTGCTTCCTGCAGACACTGCTGTGCTTTTTCTTCACTGAAGCCGGCTTTGTCATAAACATCTTTAGGACATGACTCGAGTGTGTCATTTTGCAGTTCAGCCAAGTCAATAGTATCTGGCAGTGGTGCCAGGCATTGCTCCACTGCTTCTTCAGAGAGATTTAAACACTGCTCTACTGTAAATCCCATACATTGAGTGAACTCCGGCGACGTACATAGCACTGCGGATTGTTCACGGGATAACTTGATCAGTAAAAACTTCGACAGCTTATCTTGTGAGTACACAGCCGTGGACAGCGTGCCGCACACCAAGGCCGTCATAATGACAGCCACAGGTGCCAAAGTCCGGCGACATGTTTTACCAGTAAAAATCATTTGATGGTCCAGATTGAACAAAGCGCCATTATACGACGAAATGCTGAAACGAGGTATGGTTACAGGCGTTGCCGGATTAAATTCTCGCTATTCTGGGGCACCAGCCCCGTTATGCCATCGCACTATCTTAAGCATGGCACAGGCAGCACCAAAACCATTGTCGATATTGACCGTCACCACACCGGGGGCACAGCTTGCCAATGCACTGCTTAATGCAGCATGCCCGCCTTCAGCCACACCGTAACCGGTCGACCGTGGCACGGCGATGACCACACTACTGACCAACCCTGCCAGCACTGAAAACAACGCGCCTTCCATACCCGCAACAGCAATGATCACAGGTGCACGACGTAACAACGGTAGTTGATCAGTCAGTCGCCACAATCCGGCGACACCGCAATCGGCAAGCACCGATACATCAACGCCATAGAATTTCAACGTTTGCTGCGCCTCGAGCGCGACAGGCATATCTGACGAGCCGGCGGTAACGATTAAGCAATCAGACTTTACGGGCTTTAGCAGTCCATTGTTCAGCACAGCAACACTGGCTGCTTCAATGTATTGAAAATTACTTACACCGGTTTCAATCAGTTGCGCTGCCACAGCGTTATCAAGCCTTGTCAGTAGGAGCGATGTTTTTCTTTCATTTGCGTCAGCCAGTATGGTGACCAATTGCGATAACGTTTTACCCGTGCACAAAACTGCTTCTGCAATACCGGTACGCCGCTTACGCTGCCAGTCAAACTCGATATCAGACATTACTTGATATAACCCGATTGGCGGTTAAAAATGCACTGCCCATCTTGTATGGCTCAAACCCGGTAAAGCGACGCCCTTCTTCTTCACACAGCTGCCTAACTAATTTATCAGCATTTGATCCAGCATCAGCATTATGAAATATCTCATTGCTTGCCGGCAATTGTACCGTCACACCTGCCTTTGTGATTCTGCAACGTATATCCCCTGCCACTGTAAGTTGGGTTACTAATTTTTCAACACGATGTATAAATCCCAAATCCTTCACATCAATCGCAATACCCGTCTCGACCCTGCTGGATAAGCACGGTTGAGCGGGAAGTTCTGAAAGATCACCAAGTCCTTCCTGCTTGGCAATCAAACGGATTGTTTTTTTGTCGACTCCGGCCACTACATAGGGTTGCCATACATTGCGCTCGCGGGCGGCAATTAGACCGGGTCGGTAGTCACCTAGATCATCAGTATTAGTGCCGGTTGCAATGGTGGAGTTTTGGTTAGAGCCAAAGTTATCATCGTAGGCTGACTCAATGATTCGGTCAAACAAACTACTTTTACAGTAGTAACAGCGATTCACCGGGTTCGCAACATAGTGGGCGTTGTCGAATTCATTGGCGTCTATTTCTTCTAGCTGCCAGTTAAATTTTTCAGCCAACTCACGACAGCGGGCTGTAGCTTCAAAAGGCACCGCCGCAGAAACCGCATGCATCGCAATGGTGGGTTCGCTACGCACTCTTGCAGCCACCGTCATTAAGGTAAGACTGTCTATGCCACCACTCAAGGCGATTTTCAACACCCCTTTTTTATCGCTTAACACCGTACATAAGCGTTGATGCTGCTGTAGCTTATTCATCAGTGGATTGACCATCATTAACTACCTGGTCAATTGCTGCGTGCTCTGCGCGAGCAGACAACTGTCTGCGTTCGTGTAGACTGCCAGCGGCGGACAAGTCATCGCTCTCAGCTTTTGCCGTTGTCAGTAATGACGAGCGACTGGCAAGTTTTACTCTTACGCCATCAATTTTTTTATGGCCACGATTAAGTGTTGTGCGGCTAATTTGCTCATGCCTTACACCGAGCGTAGAACACTGCATAAAGCACTGGTCTATCACCTGATCTTTATTTTCAGGCGATACCAGTACGCGAACCCCTGTCACATGGCGGCCCTTTTTACCTTGCATGATCACACTACTGCAATCGACTACGCCCTGAGTTTGTCGCAAGTTATCCAACGCGTTTGCTAGCTCTTCTGCGGTCATGTCATCTATTTCAAACGATAGCCTGCACACGATATCGTGACTATAGGTATTATCGTTTACTTCCTGAAAAAACGACAGTCGCAGTATATTAGCGCGGTCTGCAAGCTGCCGCGTACCGCAACCGACACCAACAGCAGCAAGCTTAGCGACACCAGCGCTTTGCTGCATAGCAACAGGTTTAAGGTAGGCAACGATTGCAGCACCTGTCGGGGTGACGCGTTCACCGGGCTGACCATCGTCAATCCATTCATAATCATTTAGCAGTTGTACGGTGGCAGGTGCTGGCAGCGGTATATCACCGTGCGCGGTGGTAATTGTGCCGCCACCTAAAGGCAATGGTGCAAGCCGCCATGTTTCGCAATCTAACCGTGCAATAGCACCAGCCGCGGCGATGATATCTACCATGGAGTCCCAATCAGAGACTTCATGGAAATGAATTGTATCAATGGTTTTACCGTGCACTGCGGCTTCAGCTTTGGCAAGTAAGGTGTATATACCAACGGTATTATCTACAACGCTTTGATCAAGGTTTTTGTCTGCCAGAAATTCAACAACACCCTGCAACGTGCGTGGGGGATTTATATCAGTGTTTTGCAGTACCGAGAAATGCTTTGCGCCAAGACCTTTGGCAAGCCTTGCTTCAAGCACTACCGATAACCCACTAATTGATAGACAGGCGAGATCATCTTGAAAGTGATCATAAAGATGCGGATAAGCGTCAAACACTGCCGCTGCAAACATATCACCTGCTATACCGCCTAGCGGGTGAAGGTCAATACGGCTTATTGTCATGGTGCTTCCGCAAACGGCACAACGTATGGGCCTTCAGGGATAACGGCAAGATCGGCACTGCCCTGATAATCAAGACTTTCAGAAATTGCTTGTTCAAGGTTATCTACTACTTCAACACCGGTGAAGCCGGATACCTTTTTATCAAGTCCCGGGGCATACAGTTTTATGCGCCCAAGCCGCATAGGTTTCAATTGCATTTCGGTTTGCCATTCATCAACATCAGCCAATGATTTTTCAAGCAGAGAATCAAGGAAGGCCTCTTGACCCAACGTGACCAGTCTTTTTTGTGCCGCTAGAAATTCTTCTGATCCAAAGCCTTCTGAACACTCTGACACGATAATCAGATCACCGCCTTCCTGAAGGATATCAAGCGGTGTCACCATCCCTTTGACGGTTTGATAGTAAGTCTTATCAAGCGGATATCCAGCAGAGCTAGTCAACACGGTTTTGAATTTCCGACCCACCACTACTTCGCAGCTGGCACGTGCATAATTGACCGCAGCCAAATGACTTTCGACAACATCACCAAATGAGACAAAAGCAAGATTTCGATGTTCATCGAGCACCGTATTTAAGCTCAATACCGGACCTTCAAGCATCGCGACAATTTCAAGCTGCGTTTCATGCAACGGATTATTTTCAAGGTTGCATGATGTAGCAAGCGGGCTTTCCATGAATCGAGCGCTATGAAAAGTACGGATCGTTTCGTGATGTGCCACACCGGGCGCGATGACTTTTCGACCGCCCGAATAGCCTGCCATAAAATGTGGTTCAACCAAACCGGTGGCTATTTTAACATCAGCATTCACAAAGGTTTTGTTCAAACCTACCGGCACGTTATGCTTTGCGGTAACCCCTAGATGAATGCAATCTTCTTCATCACGTGCGTAGTGGTTTTCAACCGTTACATTCTGTTGTACCCAAGGATCACCTAATAATTCTTCAAGCTCTTCGTCAAGGTTAGGACGGTGCAAGCCGGTGGCAACCAACACGGTGATTTTTGTCTGCGGCACACCGGAATCTACGAGTTGTTCAATCAGCGGGCGCAGAAACAAATGGTTGGGCACAGGTCGGGTGATATCGCAAATAAGAATGCAGGCGCTTTTAGCATCTGCGGCGATAGTCGATAATGTGTCTGACCCCACCGGATTGGCCAGCGCATGCAAAATCGCTTGGCGACCATCTGCTGAAACATCCATGGCGGGCTTTCGGATCACCGTTGGATTGGCGGTGGCGGGTAAGGTCACATCAAGGCCGTCCTGACCAAATGCCAATTGTAGTTTCATGAGAGGTTAATCCAAGTTTTTGACCAGTCTACCGTGCAATACTAGCGGGTCCCATACAGGCTTACGCTGTAACAAAATAAATCTCACGGACAATTCCCGCGCTATTCAGCCGCTTGTGGGACATTATCAGTCAACGTCAGCAATATTGACAACAACTTCCTTTTATTTTCGTCAGTATGGCCATACCTTTAGAATATTGTTCTAATTGTTCCAATACAAACTAAAATAAAGCAGATGAGCGACACAATCCCCCAAAGCCCTACCCCAGTAAACAAAGCCCCGAACACTCAGGCAGTCACCGCAATTAAACACTGGAATGACCGCTTGTTTTCATTTCGGGTCACCCGACCTGAGAGCCTGCGCTTTCGCTCTGGCGAGTTCACCATGATTGGCCTGCCAAATGAAACCGGCAAGCCACTACAGCGCGCCTATTCGATTGCCAGCCCCGCATGGGATGAAGAACTAGAGTTCTATTCAATCAAGGTGCAGGACGGCCCACTGACTTCACGCCTTAAAAATATCAAGGTTGGTGATCAGATTATTGTGCAACCGAAACCGGTAGGAAGCCTTGTGCTTGACGCATTGCTACCCGCAAAACGGCTGTATATGTTCGCCACTGGCACCGGAGTTGCGCCCTTCGCCTCCCTGATACGGGACCCGGAGCTATACGAGCGATTTGATCAGATTGTCTTGACCCACACATGTCGTCAAGTAGAAGAACTGGGTTACAGCCAGGACCTAGTCAAAAACCTGCCAGAAGATCCGCTGATCGGCGAGTACGCAGACAAGGTCAAGTACTACCCGTCTATCACACAAGAAGATTTTACCCCGCGTGGCCGTATCACCAGCTTGATTGAAAGCGGGCGGTTATTTAAAGATCTTGATGTAGCCCCCCTGAACCCTGACACGGACAGAGTCATGATTTGCGGCTCTATGGGTTTAAACAAGGATCTGAAAGCAATTTGCGAACAATACAATATGGTCGAAGGATCTAACAGTCGCCCCGGGCACTTTGTGATGGAAAAAGCCTTTGCCGGCTAGTCTGGGATGTTGTCATTCATTAGACAAAAAAAGGGCCGTATTGCGGCCCTTTTGCTTACTGCTTTTTACAGAATCTAGATGGCAGCGACAAACAATGGTTCGATCGCTGTAGCTGAAGTTTGCGCGACAACGCGGCCTACTTCTTCACCACCTTTAAACATTATAAGAGTTGATCGGCGTCGAACTTCAAGTTCGCTGACAATAGCGTCACCGCTATGCATGTCCCAATCTACTTTTATTAATGTGACTGCCTGGTAGGCAGGGTTACCTTCGATTAGTGCACTCACGGTGCGCTCTTGAGCTCGACAGGTTCCTCACCAGGAGGCATAAAAATCAAGCATGAATGGCTCGCCACTCGCCAATGCCTGCTCATAGGCTTCGCGAGAGTATTCCACGTGACTGGCGCTTTCTGCTGATACAGCTTTAGCAGCTATTGCCAGTACGGGAATGGCCAAAAACTGACGTCGTTTCATAGGCAATTATCTCCAGTAGGAAAATGACTTGAATTGCTGCCGGGTCGCCGGTGAGTTGCCGCTTGAGACGGATAATGCCCACCGTATTACCTGACACACCTTATTTGAGCAGAAAAACGGTTAAAGGTTCAAGTACCAAGTGACTATTTGACAACAGGGATCGACGCGAGGGCGTGAGATTTCGAGCTAGATATCTTGATCGATACAAGCAAATAGTCGCCGTTCTTTACCGATACTGACCGTGATAGGTGACCAAAAGACTGTTTCCGCAGTAGATCACCATTCTTGGACAGAGTGACTATCTGACCCTAAGCCTCATCTTGCTGATAAATCACGGAATATACAGTACCGTCGAATTCGATTTGGTCACCACCGACTATCTTTTTACGTTTCTGCACTTCGACAGCACCATTTAGTTTAACCAGGCCGTCTGCCACCAGTGCTTTGGCCTGCCCTCCACTATCAGCCAAGCCTTCAAATTTCAGTATTTTGTATAACTCAACTGGTTCTTTGTTTATTGTCAATTGACGCATTAAATAACCTTGGTAGCATAAGGCGGTAACTATGCCTGAATGATATCAGGGTCTGAGGTCCTTCTGGCGCTATAACTAACAATGAAAAAGGCTTAAAAATGAATAAAGGCTCTTGTTTGTGTGGGGCGGTGCAATACCAGTTAAATAGTACGCCTGCGTCAATGATGCATTGCCACTGCTCAATTTGTCGAAAAATACACGGCACGCCGTTCGCCACCTATGTTCAGACCACAGGTGTCACCTGGCTTGCCGGTGAGGATAAAATAAGCACCTATCAAACCTCAGAAAATTTTCATCGCTGTTTTTGCAGTGACTGCGGATCAGTATTACCAGAAACGATCGATGGTGCAGATTTCAGCTTTGTTCCGGCTGGCGGCTTAGAAGGTGAAATAGAGGTTCGGCCTGCCAAGCACATTTTTGCAACTTCCAAGGCAGACTGGTACCACATACACGACGATTTGCCACAGTACGAAACCTACTCTGCAGAAGGCGGGGGTGGCGTTGAGCAACACGACCGCAGCGGCCGGGTTGAAGGTGCTACCGGCGGTAGCTGCCAGTGCGGCGATGTGGCTTTTCAGTTTACCGGTGACGCCAAATTAATGATGTGGTGTCATTGCAGCCGATGTCGCAAGGTAAAGGGGGCCGCACACGCAACCAACTTGTTTGTAGCGCCCGATCAGTTCAGTTGGCTACACGGTAAAGACAAAGTAGTCACCTACGATCATGAAGACGCTGAGCGCTTCGGCAACAGCTTCTGCAAGCAATGTGGATCACCAGTGCCAAGAAAAGCAGATACGGCTCCGGCTTTTAATATTCCTGTGGGGGCACTTGACGACCCACCTGGCATTGAAACAAAAGGCCATATATTTGTAGGCTCAAAAGCAGAATGGTTTGAAATTCATGACGAGCATGATCAATTTGACGCTATGCCTTAATGAGTCCTTTGCTGATAGTTCTAACAAACTAACTATTTCGATGTAACCTCAAAATTACATCTATCAAACTTGCGTCCTGGGCGGCACTATGCCGTCAGCTTTAATGTGCTGATGGCATAAAATATGTGACTAACCGCGATTAAGTTTAATAGAACAAAGAGCACATGCAATTAAACAACAATATCTGCCGCCATTTCATTGGCAGCTATTTGCGTGTATCTCGGTAGGTTAAGTGCTCTTATTATAATAAGTGCGGGCAGCGACAACTTGTGAAGCCAACCCGCCTCGGAAACACATGCAATATCCAATAATCTACTTACATATTCCAAAGACAGCTGGCACCAGCTTTCGTGTCAGTGCAAACAAGTATTTTGGTAAAGAAAAAATTCTTAGTGACTATGGTGAAGATTCAACCGCCACCACAGCAGAAATTCGGGACGACTACTACGTCAGCAACGATATCAGTGCACTTCAGGAAATCGGTCGCAGTAAAAAATTTCTGAGTGGGCACTTTTATCTGGCTAAATACCGCGAGATTTTCCCAGACTCACCAGTGATGACTTTTTTTCGTGACCCTGTCAAGCGTGTCATTTCAGAGTACGTGCACTTTAAAAATCATTTCAATTATCCGGGAACACTAGAAGAGTTTTATCGCTCAAGTCAATTTCAAAACAAACAGCATCACACGCTATCTGGTGCAAAACCCACAGATCTTGATTTTTACGGATTAACAGAGCGCTACGAAGAAAGCCTTAACCTGTTTAACCTTCGTTACGAAACACAACTGCCGAAGTCAGTGTTAAACAAAGGAAACTACTCTGGTCAGGGTAAAAGCGTTGCAAGCGATGATCAAATAGACGAAATCAAACATCTGAACCAGGCGGATCTTGCGATCTACCAATGTGCTGTAGATAATTTTGAACATCAAGATAGCACTACTAAAACAGCGATCAATATTGCTAATCAGTTTAGCGGCAACCTTGGCGGAATACGCGAGAACAATATTGTCGGGTGGGTGTTTGACCGCAGCTCAGATCAACCAGTTACTATCACTGTAGCGGTCAACGGTAACGATCGATCCACCATCAATGCAGATAATCACCGGGCAGATATCATGCGCCAAGGCCTGCATCAAAATGGTCACTGCGGATTCAAGATTCCACTAAACGATATTGGCTCTATCTCTTCAGGTGACAGCATATCGGTACGCACAACTGACAATGAATTTGAATTGCCGAATAGCCCATACATCATGGACTAAAGCAAATCAGCGGCACCTGGTGTTCAATAAAAAAGCGGCAAGCCAACTATAGAAAACCACCGACACGACAAAGGTATCCCCACAGGTATTCTGCGAAGCTCCACCTGACCTGAAGGTCGTAACTGGTTGCCTCTTCTTGACGCGATAACAGCACAGAAGCATTTCCAAAACGTATCTGCGCACATTGCCCCTGCTTGAACACACTGGGGTGTACGTCAAAGGGAGTGCCACTTGAAAGTACTTGTCGGGCGCTTTCGCCAGACACCTGCAGTACCGTGTAATAATCACTGACATCGACAACCGCACTTTTACCTGAAGGCAGACCTTCTCGCAGAGCACTGACTAATTCTGTTGAACCTTGCGATGCGGAGTAAACCAACCTTTCATCCGGCCCCAACCAGAACATAGAGTGTGTGGAGTTGCTTAAAAATGTATTCGCGTCCACTACCGGTGATAATCCCGCAGATGCTGTAATAGCAGAGGCAATATCACTGTTGTCGAAATTACCGCGTACCACCGCTTTACTAAACGTAGCATGTTCACGGACGGTCAATCCGTCTGTCTTATAGGTTTGACCATTTAAAGGCGTTTGCATGGCCTCAGCTATTTGTAGCGCTTCAGAATTAACCACGGACACGCTCTCCTTTTTCGTCAATAAACACTGTGTTAGACACCGTGGCCTCGATAACGTCGCCATTCATCAAACGCAACTTCACGGTTTCTCCTTTCCTGTTCAAGCCGTCTTGTAAAACAGCAAGCGCTATTGACCGCCCAAGATTAGGACTCATGTAGCTTGATGTCACATGCCCAAGTGTTCGCATAGGGGGTGCATCTTTAACTTCGGCTACTATGTGAGCGCCCTCAGGTAACACAACCGCTGGATCTTTTGTCAGCAGGCCGACTAACTGTGGACGACCTTCACGCTTGGTATCAGACCGCATAAAAGAACGCTTACCCAGGAAATCGTTTTTTGTTTTGGACACAATCCAATCCATGTCCATGTCTGACGGAGTCACCGTGCCATCAGTGTCCTGGCCAACAATTATGAAGCCTTTCTCTGCTCGCAATACATGCATGGCTTCGGTGCCGTAGATACATAGATCAAACTGTTTGCCTGCTTCTTGTAGTTTGTCCCACAACTGACGCCCGTAACGAGCGGGTACGTTAATTTCGTAAGCCAGCTCACCGGTGAAACTGATGCGGTATACACGGGCCGGTATGCCAGCTACTTTGCCTTCTCTCATGGTCATGAATGGAAAGTCATCACGCGCCACTGCGATATCAGAAACAGCTTCCATTAAAGCACGGGCATTTGGACCGTTGATTGCCGCCACCGCCCATTGCTCTGTCACGCTGGTGCAATAAACATTCATTTCAGGCCATTCCGTTTGAAGCCACTCTTCAAGCCACCCTATAACGCGAGCCGCACCACCGGTGGTGGTGGTCATATGGAAATGATTTTCAGACAACCGGGTAGTGACACCGTCATCGAAAATCATACCGTGCTCGTTAAGCATCAAGCCATAACGACAAGCACCGACCGCCAGTTTTTTCCAGTTGTTGGTGTAAATCATTTCTAGAAATTCTGCGGCGTCTTCACCTTGAATGTCTATTTTTCCAAGGGTTGATGCATCTAACATTCCGACACTTTGACGAACGGCCAATGTTTCACGCTGTACTGCAGCGTGCATGTCTTCATCACCGCGCGGGAAATACCAAGGGCGTTTCCAGTCTCCTACGTCTTCACATACAGCACCGTTTGCTATGTGGCTGGCGTGCATCGCTGTTTTACGTTCCTGAATAAACAGGTCACCCGACTCCTGCCCGCCAACCGCACCAAAAGTCAGCGGTGTAAACGGTGGACGGAATGTAGTGGTGCCTACTTCAGGTATTTGTGCACCACGAATTTCAGCCATAATTGCCAGTGCATTAAGGTTTGATGTCTTGCCCTGATCAGTAGCCATTCCAGTAGTGGTGTAGCGTTTTAAATGTTCAACTGATACAAACCCCTCGCGTGCGGCCAAGTGAATGTCTGCAGCGGTAACATCATTTTGAAAATCGTGAAAATGCTTCGCAGGGCCTTCACCAACCGGGTGGACTGTTGGCACCAACCACAATGGCGCGATACTACCCATACCATCATCTTCGATGCCGGGTAACGCGGGTTCAACAGTTTTTAGGCCTAGGTTCGATACCGCAGCACTTGCGGCGCTGACGCCCTCGGCAAGACAGCCAGCTGTATCAAAGCGACCATTACAGGCACCGGCAGAAACATTAGGGTTAATTTTTTTGGCTTTTGCCGTATCCGGAACAAAGCCTTCAATCGAATCATCATAACGAAGCTTGCCACCGCTTTGGCTGCACATATGTACCGAAGGTGTCCAACCACCGGAATTGGCAACGATAGAACAGTCGATCTCCCAAGCTTGCCCTTGCAAGGATTTGGCGTCAGTCGCAAGTTCCATAATTCGAACCGCCACAACGCCCTTACCGCCTTGCACCGATGAAATTGCATGCCCTTTGAAATGACGAATAGTGCTTGCAGCCAGTGCATCAGTCAGTGATGCAGCAACTTCTGTTCGGGTATCAACCAATGTGACGGTAGCACCGTGGCGATTTGCATTGAGTGCGGTGGCATAGGCGCTATCGTTATTGGTAAATACCACGATATCTTTGCCCGGTAACACCCCGTATCGATTGATGTAGGTATCAACTGCATTAGCCAACATGATACCGGGACGATCGTTATCAGCAAATACCAGCGGTCGCTCGATAGAGCCGGCAGCGATCACCACCTGCTTTGCGCGAATTTTCCAAAAACGTTGGCGTGGTTTACTACCACCATTACCTGGGCCTAGGTGATCAGTTACTTTTTCAACTGCAGTGATGTAGTTGTAGTCAAAGTAGCCAACCGCTGTAGTTCTTGTTAGTAAGGTGACGTCAGGGTTGTTTTCAAGTGTGGTTATTGCCTGTTGTTTCCATGAACTGTACTCAGCCGACTTATCAACACCGATAGTAGCGCCGCCAAATTCTGACTGTTCATCAACCAACATCACCCGGGCACCTGAACTTGCGGCGGTAAGTGCTGCAGCAAGACCGGCAGGACCACCACCTACAATCAACACGTCGCAATTAGCGTAAGTACCGTGGTATTTATCGGGATCAGGCTCTGTGGGGCTTATCCCAAGACCCGCGGCCTTGCGAATAAATTTCTCGTAAGTTAGCCACATGGATGCCGGCCACATGAACGTTTTATAGTAAAAACCAGCGGGTAGAAAACGCGCAACGGCAGAGTTTACCGCGCCCACATCAAACTCAAGGCTTGGCCAACGGTTTTGCGAACTTGCGGTAAGACCGTCGTACAGCTCAATACAAGTAGCACGAGTATTGGGTTCTGTGTACGCACCGTTTTCCAGCTGAATGAGCGCATTGGGTTCTTCAGAGCCTGCCGCAATCAGACCGCGAGGTCGATGGTATTTAAAACTTCTACCAAGTAACTTAACACCATTGGCCAGCAGCGCAGACGCGAGCGTATCACCCTGATAACCAGTGTACTCCTTGCCATCAAAAGTGAAGCTCAACACTTTATTGCGATCAATCAGACCACCAGATTCCAGCCGACAGTTCTGGCTCATGATGGCACCTCCGTCGATGGCAATGGCGGCTTGGCATCACCTACTTTATACGTCGCAAAAATTTCATCAGTAACGGTGTTACGCAAAGCATTAAACCATCGCCTGCAACCATGTGCGTGCACCCAACGTTCGTAGTGCATGCCCTTAGGGTTCTGGCGAAAGAATACATAGTCACCCCACTGTTCATCAGTAAGGTTTTCAGTATCGACGGGGCGTGCTATGTGCGCTTCACCGTGACAGCTGAATTCTGTCTGATCACGCTCACCGCAATAGGGGCAATTAATAATAAACATAGTGTGCTGCTTCAAAAAAAGGGCGCTTATGAGAGTTTGCCATTTGGTTTACAGCTAGGCGCCAGCTTGCAGGTAATGGCTGGTCCCTTTTTAAAAGCTGCAACGCAGTTGCGGGCCGAAGGGCGAACTCCCGAAGGTGGGATTGATTAACGTGCGTAATCAAACTCCACATCAACGAAAAAATTAACGTGACTACGGCTTCGCTATAAAAATGAAGCACTTTGATTAGTCGACTCATGTGTGCATTTTGTTTGAAACAGGTCACTAGTGTGCGACCGCTGCAGCGGCGCCTTCGTCGATTAGTGCACCGCTGTTGAAGCGGTCTATAGAAAACGGCGCGGCAATTGAATTCATTTCACCGGCAGCGATCGAATGCGCAAACGCATGGCCACTGCCCGGCGTTGCCTTAAAACCACCAGTACCCCAACCACAGTTAAAAAATAAATTCTGCACCGGAGACTTAGACAATATTGGCGACCGGTCAACGGTCACATCGACAATACCTGCCCATTGTCGCAACATGCGCAAGCGCGAGAAGATCGGGAATAATTCACACAAGGGCCCGACCGTATGTTCGATCAAATCAAAGCTGCCGCGTTGCGAATAAGAGTTATACGCATCAGAACCCGAGCCTACGACAAGCTCACCTTTGTCTGACTGACTTACATACACATGAATCCCGTTCGACATCACCACACAATCGATGATCGGCTTGATCGGCTCTGATACCAGTGCCTGCAACGGATAGCATTCAAGTGGTAATTTAAAGCCCGCCATCTCGGCAACAACACTGCTGTGTCCAGCCGCCACAGACCCGACTTTGCCAGCACCAATAAACCCGCGCGAGGTATCAACCCCGACGATTTTATTGTTTTCTATACGCATGCCGGTGACTTCGCAGTTTTGGATAATATCGACGCCTGCCGCATCGGCACCACGCGCATATCCCCAAGCTACCGCATCGTGCCTGGCAGTGCCGCCACGGCGTTGCAACAACCCACCCATCACAGGATATCGGCAGTTCAGGTTGATGATCGGTAGCATTTCTTTGACTTGTTCGGGTGTTAGAAACTCTGAGTCGATACCATTGAGGTGAATTGCATTGCCGCGCCGCCCGATTTCCTGCAGATCATGGACACTATGCGCCAGATGCAGTAAACCACGCTGCGAAAACATCACATTGTAGTTTAGCTCCTGGCTCAGACCTTCCCAGAGTTTCATCGCGCTCTCATACATACCGGCTGATTCATCAAGCAGGTAGTTCGATCGCACAATAGTGGTGTTGCGCCCGGTATTACCACCGCCAAGCCAGCCTTTTTCAAGAACCGCCACATTGGTTATACCGCATTGAGTGGCCAGATAGTAGGCCGTTGCCAGCCCATGGCCGCCACCACCGATGATCACGACATCGTAGTGCTTCTTAGGATCAGGACTACGCCATACGCGCTGCCAGTTGCGATGATAGCTCATTGCATTACGGGCTAGCGAAAACAGGGAATATGCTTTCATAGTTGCTTTTCTTTACCAGGCTTAATGCACCACGAAGTGAATTCGCAGCGTTGCTGCATCGTGGTGAAATTCAAGTTCTAGCGTTGTTCCAGAAACGACCAAAAACGGCCACACAACAAGAATTACGCAGCAAGTTGCGTATTCGAGCGGTGATCTACCTGCCGGAGGTCGGGTCAGGGCATGTCAGACGACAATACCCGCTGCTGTCCAGCCTAGGTAGGCGTGACACCACGCAGACGTTCTCCACGTCGACGTATCATTTCCAACGTCGCCAGCAACGCAATTGATATAATAACCAATATAGTCGCCACGGCTAGAATCGTCGGGGAAATCTGCTCACGTATTCCTGAAAACATCTGTCGCGGAATAGTGCGCTGTTCGACTGAGGCAAGTGCGATTACCACCACTACCTCGTCAAAAGAAGTAACAAATGCGAATAAAGCGCCAGAGATAACCCCGGGTAATATCAACGGCATTTGCACTTTAAAAAACGTGCGAATGGGGCTTGCACCCATGCTGTAGGCCGCTTGCACTAAACTATTGTCAAAGCCCACTAAGGTAGCTGTGACGGTAATGATCACAAATGGTATACCTAAAATAGCGTGCGCCAGAATCACTCCGGTGTGCGTATAGGCAAGTCCCAATTCACTAAAAGCGCGAAAAGTACCCGCCGCAGTAATCACCACCGGCACGATCATCGGAGAGATCAGCAAGGCCATTATTTTTTTCTTGTACGGCATCTCTGACCGGCTAAGACCAACCGCTGCCAACGTACCCAGACTCGTGGCTACAATCGTTGCAATAATGCCAATAAAAAAGCTGTTACGCATCGAACGCACCCACTGTGCGTTATTCCAGACATCAGCCCACCAGCCGGTCGTGGCCTCAGGGTTTGCCATGCCGTTGGTCAGGATATCCTGATACCAGCGCGTTGAATAAGCTTCGGGATCAAAGGCTAACATGCCCGGTGTAAACGAAAAGTATGGCTCAATATTAAAACTGAGCGGTAGAACGATGAGGATCGGTGATATTAAAAACACAAAGATCAGAAAGCACAAGAATCTGAATGTGTAATACCAAAGGCGCTCGCCCCACCCTGCATATGCTGGAAGTGACATAGTTACCCGAGTTTCATATTGTCTATGCCGACGAATCGGTCATAGAGCCAGTACAGAGTTAATACGACAATCATCAACACGCCACCCAGAGCAGCAGCAAGATTCCAGTTAAGGGACTTGCGCATATGATCATCAATGGTATTGGAAATCATCGTGCCTTCCTGACCACCGACCAGTGCCGGTGTGATGTAATAACCAATTGCTACAATAAACACTAGGATCGCACCAGCACCGATACCCGGGGTAGTCTGTGGGGCATACACCCGCCAGAACGCAGTCCAATTGGATGCGCCTAGACTTTTTGCTGCACGAACATAGCTCGGCGGTATGCCTTTCATTACTGAGTAAAGCGGCAGTACCATGAAAGGTAATAAGATATGCGTCATCGCAATCAGAGTACCTAGCTTGTTATAGATCAATGAATAGCGTTGTCCGTCATCAGTGACGCCAAAGTACACCAGTAAATCATTAACAACGCCCTGCGACTGCAACATGGCAATCCATGCAGTGGTCCGCACCAGAATTGACGTCCAGAATGGCAGCAGTACTAAAATTAACAATAAGTTTGAGCTTCGCGCTGGCAACGTTGCCAACAAATAGGCAACCGGATACCCAAGTAGCAAGCAAAATATAGTCACTAAAAACGAAATCTGTAGCGTACGCGTCATCAGTATCAGATGAATTCGTCGGTTTTCATCTTGCCTGGTGATTGATCCGTCGCTTTGCAGTTTTAAGTCAAGAGCCGCGGCATAATAACCAGGCGTAAACTTTCGCGAAGCTGTTTTCATGGCTTGCCACACTTTGATTTCCTGCCACTTTTTCTTGACCTGCGGCAGGCTCTCTTTAAAGGGCGCTTCTATTTTTGCCGCACTTCGTGCGCTGGACGTAAACAACGAACGAGTACCGGGCAGTTCACGGTTAACGCGCGTCGCTACCCTGCCAATGGTTTTATCATTGCGGGCTACTATCATGTCTGCAACCAGGGCTGCGTACATTTCTTCGGTGGGCTCTGCTTCAGAGTCCCACTCTGATAACGCCTTGGTGGTTTGAGGCATTATTGATGAAAAAGTGTTGTCGTAAATCCCCTGAAACAAAAAATACCCGATGGGGATGATAAAGGTAATAAAAAGAAACAATAAAATCGGTAGCACTAGCAGAAAAGCGCGAAGCCGACTTCTGAACATGGCTTTACCAAGGCGCTTGCGCAGCAACTTGTCGTCTATCTCGGCAGCTGTGGTTTCGTTCATGAAGATACGTTAGTCGTTAAATAGAACGCCCCGGAGAGAATCTCCGGAGCGGATACTAAGGTGTTACTTTGTCTTACTTAGCAAGCCAAGCGTTGAACTGCTCGTTCAACTGGTCTTGATTATCAGCCCAGAATTCAAAGTTGTTCTGCAGTGCGTTAGTCAAGTTTGCTTCGGCAGTAGGCATGTGCTGAGCCATTTTTAGATCCGGCTGGTCATGGAAAGAACCAACCAATGAAGATGATGACTTACGAACCGGACCATATGAGATCCAGCTAGCTTGCTTAGCCAGTGCTTCGGTACCAGTTGAGTACTTGAGGAAGTCCATTGCAGCTTCTTTGTTCGGCGCGCCCTTAGGCATTACCCACAAATCAAGATCCCAAACCTGACCATCCCATACAATTTCGAATGGCTTTTTTTCAGATGCAACAGCGTTGAAAATACGACCGTTATAAGCTGTAGTCATCACAACTTCGCCATCAGCTAGCAACTGTGGAGGCTGAGCACCAGCTTCCCAGAATACCGCTTCATCTTTGATGGTGTCGAGCTTGGCGAATGCACGCGCAATGCCTTCTTCAGTTTCAAGGACGCTATATACTTCATCAGCAGCTACGCCATCAGCCATTAGTGCCATTTCAAGGCTGGCTTTCGGGTTCTTGCGAAGACCGCGCTTGCCCGGATATGTTTCAAGGTCGAAGAAGTCAGCAATTGTTGACGGGCTTCCAGTCACCTTAGTTGAATCGTAGGCATAAATGGTTGACCAAACGATGCTTGCAATTGCACAGTCATAGTAAGTGCCTGGCAGGAAATCGTCTTTAGCTGACGAACCGTCAGCACCATCTGGCATATCGTCAATGCTTAATGGCTCAAGAAGGCCTTCATCACAACCACGAATGGCATCAGAAAGCTCAACGTCTACAAGATCCCACTTAACATTATTGGCGTCTACCTGAGCTTTAACTTCGGCTAGACCACCGTTGTAATCTTCAGAAACGACGAAGTTGCCAGTTTGCGCGATCCAAGGCTTGTGATAAGCCTCGACCTGAGATTTAGTGTAAGCACCACCCCATGAAACGACAGTGATAGTGTCTGCAGCGTTTGCAACGCCTACAGCCGTTGCTAATGCGGCTGCCAGAAGAGTTGTAACTTTTTTCATTGCTGAATCCTCGTTGATAAATGTTCCGGCAAGACCGGCTCAATGTTAGGCCTTGGCTATGACACCTTGAACTCAAGTGTCATTGCTAAAGCTAATTTGTTTCAACCTGCGTTACGCATCCAGCGCTCTACAATCTTCCTGTAACCACCCGACGGTAACTATTTCTCCCTCACGCATAAACGCATGATTGGCAGAGTTCGGTACCTTCACTATGAAGTCTTCGCGACCGAGCAGCGATATCCTGGTGCGAATGTGATCTCCAAGATATATAAGTTCAAGCACCCGTGCTTCAAACATATTTTGCACAGCACCTGCTTCAGGACTGATCAACACACGCTCGGGGCGCAACGACAATGTTGATTTTTCGCCACGCTTGCTCACGTTAACGGCCTTTGAATAGACCATTGCGCCGGTATCAGTCTTAACCACGCAGTAACCATCGTCGATGTCTTCAACGGTGCCGCGTAACTTGTTATTTTCACCAATAAATTGTGCAACAAATGCGTTGTCCGGACGCTCGTAGAGAGCATCGGGTGCGGCCAGCTGCTGAATTTTTCCATCGTTAAACACAGCAATACGATTGGACATCGTTAGTGCTTCGGATTGATCGTGTGTTACGTACACTACGGTCACCCCGAGGTTCTCGTGGATATGTTTTATTTCGTACTGCATTTGCTCACGCAAGTTTTTATCAAGCGCGCCTAATGGCTCATCCATCAGGACTAAATCGGGGTCAAATACCAATGCCCGAGCCACCGCTACCCGTTGCTGCTGTCCACCGGACAGTTGCGCTGGGCGTCGATTTCCGAACTCACCCAACTGCACCATATCAAGCGCTTTTTTAACGCGATCGGTACGCTCTGACGCTGACATTTTGCGCACCTCAAGGGGGAACGCAAGATTTTCTGCGACAGTCATATGCGGGAACAAGGCGTAGTTTTGAAACACCATGCCTATTCCGCGCTTATGCGGCGGCACATTATTTATGGGTTCATCGTTCAGATAGATTTCGCCGTGAGTCGCTGGCTCAAAGCCCGCAAGCATCATCAAGCAAGTAGTCTTACCGGACCCGGAGGGGCCGAGCATTGTCAGGAATTCGCCCTTTTCTACATCGAGGTTTAAATCCTTAACAACTAGAATTTTTCCGTCGTAGGTTTTTTGGACGTTCTGAAATCTAACCAGAGGATTGTTAGACATTTATCTGCAATCGCATATTGGGGGTGTTTCGCTTTTGACACACTGATGTGCGTTTATCTGGGTATTATTACATACTTACTTACCAAGTTTGAAGCACGGGGCATCTCCACGCAACTCACAACAGCATTTGGAGATCGTATTCGTCGCTTTTGCTCTACATAAGCCGCAACTTTGGTATTTCACGGTGACTTGCTTATGAGTAGAGCACAATCGATGATCGACCGGCATTGACTAGAGACTCACGATCCAAGCCGTGAGTAATACCGGTTAATTCAGTGCGTTGCCCGCGGGCAACACCCACTGTGCTGATGCACGGCAACCTTAAGCCTCGCTGAACGGGGAAAGTTTCGCAGCGAAACCCGAACACTTTATTTAGGCGAACCTATTGCTCACCCATTGCAGATAAAATGCACGGCCACTAAAAAGCCGCACACTCAGTATAGATGCCCGCGACTGTTGACTCAGCGCTGGGTCACTACCGACTGAGTCACTAAGAGAATTTTTTCAGCCTGGCGATCAAGCTTGAAGTATCCCAACGACTACCACCCATTTTTTGCACATCTGCATAGTATTGATCAACCATTGCAGTGACTGGCACCGATGCACCGTTTCGACGCGCCTCATCAATCACGATCGACAAATCCTTACGCATCCAGTCAACCGCAAAACCAAATTCAAACTCATCGCTTGCCATCGTTTGATATCGGTTCACCATCTGCCACGACTGCGCTGCACCACCACCAACAACACTGACTACCTTTTCAACATCAAGGCCTGAGGCTTGGGCAAAGTTAATACCTTCTGCAAGTGCTTGCACTAAGCCTGCGATGCAAATCTGATTTACCATTTTAGTCAACTGCCCAGAACCAGCCTCACCGATCAGAGCAACTGATTTACCGTAGGCTTGAAGGGTCGGCAATACGGCGTCATAGACTGCCTGATCACCACCACACATAATCGCAAGGGCACCATTCTCTGCACCAGCCTGCCCACCCGATACAGGCGCATCAATAAAGTGCAGGCTCTGCTCCTTACAAGTGGCATAAAGCTCTCGAGCAACCTCTGCAGAGGCAGTGGTGTGATCAACAAGAGTGGCGCCTTTTTTCAAACCCGCTAGTATGCCGTCATCGCCATAAACCACTGACCGCAAGTCGTCGTCGTTACCAACACACACCATAACGAAGTCTGCACCATCAGCCGCTTCACGCGGGGTGGCCGCAGCAGCACCCTTATGATCTTTAGCCCACTGCACTGATTTTGCTGCCGTACGATTGTAGACCGAGACACTGTGCCCGGCCGCAGCCAGATGCCCTGCCATTGGATAACCCATGACTCCTAACCCAACAAAGGCGACCTTATTGCTCATACATTCCTCAGTGCGTTTACAACTACATGGCGCAGTTTGCGACGCTAGTTAATAGTGCTTTAAGAATCAGAGAATCAAACCGCAACGGTTTTTATCTGACGATTAATTAACTGGCAGCGTCTTTAATAAGCTTAGCCAGTTTTTCAATGCCATCTTTAATTTTTTCGGATGGTATTGATGAAAACCCCAACCGTAGATAAGCGTTGTCTGGCTGGGGATCAAGAAAATAATTATTCCCCGACACCACAAGTATACTGTTTTCGCCTGCAATCCGCTCAATATCGTCGGCGCTAACACCGCTCGGTAGCCTCACCCAAAAGGCACTACCGCCAAACGCCGGAGCGCGACTGGAATCGGGCAAGTATTCCTTTAAGGCTTCATCCATTGCTTCCCATCGCTGTCGATAACTATGAGCCATACGATGGACCAGGGAATCGTGATGCCCCAGCGCCAGAAAGTGCGCCACAGCATTTTGATTATTTGAAGGTGGATGCCTAAGCATTAAACGACGCAGTGCGCGTGCCTCGTCAATAAGTGCCTTGGGCCCAACCATGTACCCTAACCGTAAACCGGGCGCTAGTGTCTTAGACAAACTACCGATATAAATCACCCGATCATTGCCGTCCAGGCTTTTTAACGCCGGCGTTGGTGCACCGGCAAAGTTCAATTCACTTTCGTAGTCGTCTTCGATAATTAATACATCGTGCTTACCGGCACGGCGCAACAAATCTTGTCGTCGGTCAAGTGACATGGTCGCTGTCGTCGGTGACTGATGACTGGGCGTGCAATACACCAAGCTGCAATCGTTAATTCGATCATCAACCACCAACCCGTCTTCGTCGATTGGCAGCGGTATGGTTTCACAATGACGAAGCTCAAAGATGTTTCTGGCATCAGGGTAGCCGGGATCTTCAAAGCCAACTTTGTCACCTTCATTCACCAGTAGCCGGGCCAGAATATACAGGGCATTTTGCGCCCCCATGGTGATCAGTATTTGATCGGTACTGACCCATAACCCCCTTGGTGGCAGCACGCGATTTTGTATTTGCTCGAGCAACAGCGGATCGTCGTTATCTACTGAATCTGGCATCCACTCAGTGATTGCCTGCACCGCCAGCGACTGGCGGCAACACTCACGCCACTCGTTAACTGGAAACAGACGCGGGTCAGTTTGCCCGGCAGTAAACGGGTATTCAAAATCACGCCAATTGCGCAGCGACAAACCCAGGTTACGCTGCGACGATGGCCTGGTCTTGATGCGATCTTCCCAGTTCGGATAAGCAGCATCGCTATCGACAAGCTTTGGCGCTCTGGATATTCGGCTATTGACGAGATCAGTATTTACAAAGTAACCGCGCCGCTCTTCGGCGATCAAATAGCCTTCGTCCATTAAGTGCTGGTAGGCATGAACGACAGTATTGCGAGCAACACCCAACTGGCGCGCCAGCTCACGCGATGACGGCAGCGGACGATGATGCGGTATGTGCCCGTCCAGTATGGCGGTAACGAGGGCACGCCTGAGCTGGCTCTGCAAGCTCGACCCGCCCTCATTCGACAATCGAATCAGCTGCCGCCACATGGGCTGGCTGGATTTGCGCAGATTCTCTTGATCAGAGGTCAAACTATCTCGCTCAGCTGTCGGTCAGGGTTAAAGGACATAGCTATCTGGTTCGCTTGTGGGTTATGAAGGCATGTGGCCGCAAACGGCAACAGGCTTTCGAGTTCTGACGGTAGGTTATACCTATATAGGCCCCTGCGACCAAACATGAAGCCAGGCCGGGAGTCTGTCTGTGAATAGGGATCGACCCCGGCGCATGAGATATCGAGCTAAATAGCTGTGATCAAAAGAGGCGCATAGGTCGTTCATTTTTAGCGAATTTAATCGCAATCGCTGACCGAAAGACCGCACCCACACTGCATAATGTATTCTCGGACAGGCGCCTAGGAGCCTGTCCGAGAACTAGAATCTACTGCGGGCGCGGTCTTTTGGCCAGCTATTACGATCAATATCGTTAAAGAAGAATGACTATTCGCCTCTATCGATCGAAATATCTGACTCAAAATCTCATACCCTCGCTACGACCCTAGTTCTCGGACAAGCGCCTAGAATAAGGGACTTACCAGATTCACACAAACCATTTGCATCTGAATATGGTAATTGTTAGCGGCAGACCAGATGCCGGTCCCGTTACCACTTAAATACGCGCATTTTTTTAGACTAAAAACACCCACATTCAATACAGATCAACAAGCGAAGGTTCAATAATGCAGGCACTGATGCCCAAAGTAATAGCCCACCGCGGCGCTAGCGGAGACTCACCGGAAAACACACTGGCAGCAATTCGCCTGGCAGCAACAGCCGGAGCAACGTGGATCGAGATCGATGTAAATATTTCACGCGACGGCACGCCCGTACTGCATCACGATGATGGCCTGTCTCGATGCAGCAATGGCAAAGGACTGGTCATTGAGAATACCTGGCAACAGCTGAAAGCACTGGACTCCGGCAGTTGGTTTAGCGATAAGTATCGCAATGAACCCATTTGCACATTAGCCCAATGCCTTGACTTAGTGACTGAACTGGGATTGTCGGTGAACATTGAGATAAAGCCCTGCAGTGGCTGGGAAATACCGACCACTCAAGCCATTGCAAAATGCCTTAGGGAAACCAAAAATCTACCGGAAATAGTAATCTCAAGCTTTAGCCATACCGCCCTACAGCACAGCACCGAATTACTGGACTTCCTACCACGCGCCTCGCTTTTCCTAGTGGCACCGCCAAACTGGCAAGAGCTTACCTCAGAGGTCAACGCTTCTAGCATCAATTTACACGCAAATTCATTACTTACCACCAACGCCGTCCAGCAGTTTCACGAAGCAAACCTAAGCGTATATTGCTATACCGTCAACTCAGTAGAACAGGCACAAGAAATATTCAAGCTTGGTGTCGACGGGGTGTTTTCTAACTACCCGAAATTATTACTGGATACGCTGAATTTATAGACTTTGCTGTCTACCACTAGGCCTTATCTGGTGCAGGGTTACTAATCCAACGCAGCACCTCGCCCCATTGCTTAGACCAGCAGCATGAATGATCGTAGTCTTCGAAGATCCATCGCTGGGCAGACGGTTGTCGGGATATCCAATCATTGACTAGACCGGGCGGCATCACTTCGTCACGCCCGGCAACCAGATGCAATTGCCTGACTTGAAGCGGCAATGGCGAGCGAGTCGCTGGATTTAGCGAACCAAACAGAGGCGTGTAACCATGCAGCTTGGTCCACGCTTCGGTATCAAGATTACCGGCCAGAGTTACTATTGCTTCGACATTCTGCAGGTGCTCGGCAATCAACATGGCAAGCGCGCCACCACCGCTATGACCGATCAGTACCACCGACTGATAACCTTGGGCATTCTTGCGAATGACCGAGGCCATACTTTTTACCACTTTCTCTGAAAATCGCGAGAACGTCCAGTAATCAGGATTGCATTCTTCATCAGGCAGCAAGCCGAAATAACAAGGGCGCCCAACGTACAGGGCACTGGACGGATCTATCCCCATCAGGCGCAGCATCAATGGATTACGCGGTGTTGGATCCCGGGATATGACGTGTCTCATTCGCCACGCCACACCATCACCTTCAATGTAGACGTGCAACCTGCCCATACGGCTTTGCTGTGATGACTGGTAAACCACATGCTGAAACGGACTGCCTTTCGCAATACTGCGCCGCAACCCAAGATCACTGGCAGTGCGATTGACCTCGACATGCGCAGGTATCGCACAGGACTGCACCTGCAACGCCACTGTAACTACTATAAGAACTGCCACCAAGCGCGACATAGGTCGCCGCACAGGTCCAAAGTTGACCGATTGAAACATGTTTATTAATGCACTGGATTAGAACGCTAACCTGACTATAGCAGTTACCTTTCCGACAACCGGTAAACCATTATGTATTACCCGCGTCAAGGTTCACGCCCCTACAAAGTATTCATACTTCAATAAGCACCTTGCAACCTCACCAATAACACCTATCTTTTAAACTACCGCATTGACCGCCGGTCATAATTTAACCATTGGTCACCCCGCTACCCTACCCTGCACATTGAAAATATGAGCACTCAGCCTTGCCACCATAAAATTTCACGCAAAGCGCGTGAATTTGACATGCGAGAACAAGAGATCCTTGCCACCGCACTGCAACAATTTTGCAGCGATGAATGGGAGTCTGTGACCGTGGCAGAAATTGCCCGGCAGGTGGGGATTGCAAAGGGCACAATGTACCTGCACTTCTCAAGTAAGCACGAAATTTACGCAAGGCTAGTACTGGATTTTTATCGCGCTTTATCGCTGCACCTTAGCAAGCCGCTGACCGGCTACCCACTGCAACAACTCCGTCAACTGATTACGCGCGCCTTTGAATTTCACCTTGAAAGACCAGCTTATCGTCGAGTCACCTTATATTGTGAACGCGATGACATTCACCACACCGTAAAAGCCGAGATCGCCAGCGAGCTTGATGAGATCAACCAAAAAATTGAAAATATCATCAATAGCCTACTGCTGGCCGGAATCGAACAAGGCCACATCAAAACCAAACCGCCACAACAATTGATTATGTGCCTTCAATGCACTTTTCAAGGGGCACTTACCCGCTTCTGGTGCAACCGGTATAGCGAGCAATCAGCTTCTAACGAGTTCATTAATACGGTTATTGACTACATGCTCGACACCATCGCAGACAATAACAAAGCAATACCTGCGCTCATCAAAACAGACCAAAGCACACAGCACCTTACAACAAGAAAAACTCCCCGGCCCACCACCGGAAAAAAATTGGAATTGACCCTATGAATAAATCTGTATTAATCGCTACGGTGGCTGTAGTAGCGCTGGTCTTGTGGATGCTGAGCGGACAGATTGGCTCAACTGAAAATCAGGATGCTGAACCAGAAGCAAAAACAGACCGAATGACAACTGCAATGAAAGTGCAAACCCGCCGCCAGCAATCGGAAGAAATCACCCGCGAGGTCACGATACAAGGACAAGTGGAGCCGATAAAAATTATTCATATGCGATCAGAGGCCAGTGGCACGGTTAAGTCAATCAATGCCACCAAAGGACAGCGCATTAGTAGCGGAGATGTCATCGTTGAAATTTCAATCGACAACAGAAAAGCGGCCTTAGCAGTTGCCAAGGCTAACGAGGTTCAAACATCCAATGAATACCAGGCAACATTAAAGCTGCAAAGGCAGGGCCTGCAGTCAAAAACATCACTGGAGGCAATAGCCGCTAAACGAGAATCAGCCCGTGCACAAGTACAGGCGGCAGAGCTTGATATTGATCAAACAATCTTGCGCGCACCGATGACGGCACTGATTGATGATATCGCAGTAGAGGTGGGGGACTTCATTGACCGCGGCGGTGATATCGCGACACTTGTAGACAATAGTAAACTACTAATAACCGGTCAGGTACCGCAACAAAGCATCAATGATGTCAAAACCGGCACCACTGCAACGGCAAAATTAATCACTGGCGAATCAATGGAAGGCAAAGTTCAGTACATTTCTTCAATGGCCGACACCGCCACCCGAAGCTTTCGCGTTGAAGTAATCGTAGAGTCACCGCCAGTGGGTGCTATGACCGGGGTTAGTGCTGAGATAAGCATTCCCGTTGAAACACTAAAGGCGCATTTAATTTCCCCCGCCATATTGGCACTTGATGACAATGGCGCGTTAGGTATAAAAGCCGTTAACGATTCAGACGAAGTCACCTTCCATGCTATCGAGGTTGTAAAAACTCAAAGCGATGGCGCCTGGGTGACCGGCATACCTGATGATGCAAACATTATCACCTTGGGACAAGGGTTCGTTAACACGGGGGAGAAGGTACAAGCGGTTCCTGAACCCACGGACGACGAAGCTAACTAGGACTCCTGAAATGCAAGCTATTATTCAAGCAGCGTTCAGTCGCAACCGTGCCGTTATCATGTTGCTGATATTCTTTTTACTTAGCGGCATTATGGCCTACCGCGCCATTCCAAAAGAAGCAGAACCCGATGTAGCAATTCCGATTATTTATATATCAATGAGCCACGAAGGAATCTCACCAGAAGATTCTGAACGCCTATTGATACGCCCCATGGAAACTGAATTACAAAGTATTCCCGGGGTTAAAAAAATAACCAGTACCGCCTCAGAAAGTCATGGCTCGGTCATGCTTGAGTTCGATGCCGGCTTCGACCCTTCAACCGCCCTTGTCGATGTGCGGGAAAAAGTAGATATCGCCAAATCAAAACTGCCCGCCGACACCGATGACCCGGTGGTACAGGAAATCAACGTGGCATTGTTCCCGGTGCTAACCGTGTCCCTTGCCGGCCCCATCCCGGAACGCAGCCTTCTTCGAATCGCCCGCAACCTTAAAGAAAAAATAGAGGCACAAAAAGGCGTACTTGAAGTAAATATCGGCGGTGAACGCGAAGAAGTGCTGGAAATCATTGTCGATCCGGTAGTCATGGAAACTTATAACGTTCGCTACGACGAGCTATTCGGCTTAATTCAAAACAACAACCTGCTGGTCGCGGCAGGCGCCATAGATACCGGCGCTGGCAGAATGGTGTTAAAGGTCCCGGGCGTGATCGAAGACGTTCAAGATATTCTGAGCATGCCGGTTAAGGTAGACGGCGGCACGGTAATTACCTTTGGCGATGTCGCCACCGTTAGCCGCACCTTTAAAGACCCGCAAGGATTCGCACGCGTTGACGGCCAACCTGCTTTAGCGCTTGAAGTTTCTAAACGCATAGGCGCAAATATCATCGAAACCAACCAAGGGATTCGTGACTTGGTTACTGAGCAACAGCAGTTCTGGCCAGCCTCTATTGAAGTGCAGTTTCATCAGGATAAATCAAAGCAAATTCGCACCATGCTGAGCGACTTGCAGAACAATATTTTATCTGGCGTGATACTGGTGATGATTGTCATCATTGCGGCACTCGGTGTACGTTCGGCATTATTGGTAGGGCTTGCTATACCGGGTTCTTTTCTGGCCGGAATTCTAGTGCTGTACAGCGTTGGCTTCACACTGAATGTAGTCGTACTCTTCAGCTTGATTCTGGTGGTGGGCATGCTGGTCGATGGCGCTATTGTGGTCATCGAACTAGCAGACCGAAATTTAAAAAGCGGCATGAGCCGCCGTGATGCCTATATGGCTGCATCCAAACGGATGTCATGGCCTATCGTTGCATCAACGGCGACCACTCTGGCGGTTTTCTTTCCGGTTATATTCTGGCCGGGTATGGTCGGACAGTTTATGAAATTTCTACCAATGACCGTAATCATTTGCCTGATCGCTTCCCTCTTTATGGCGCTGGTTTTTATACCGGTTCTGGGCGGCAGCTTTGGCGGCGACAAACCCAGAGACGTTAGCGCGAAATCAAACACCACAAAACTTAGTGCATTTACTAAGGGATACGGCCATCTATTAGCCAAGTTACTACGCTGGCCCATTCTAACCTTGTTGGCAGCAATAGCTTTTCTAGTCGGCTCTTATGTTCTTTATGGCTTTTTAGGTAAAGGCGTGGTTTTTTTCCCAAGCACCGAACCTGAAATCGCCCAAGTGCAAATTCACGCACGCGGTGATTTATCGATGATCGAAAAAGACCAGCTGGTGCGAACCGTCGAGGAACGCCTGCTACCCATGCAAGAAATAAAATCTGTCTATGCCAAATCGATGAGCGGCGCTGTTGGTGAACCAGGCATGTCTGCAGATGTTATTGGCGTTATTCAACTTGAATTCGTTGAATGGGACACTCGCAGAAAAGCCAAAGTCATCATGGACGAAATGCGTGAACTGACCTCAGACATTCCGGGCACCATTATCGAATTTCGCGAACAGGAAGACGGCCCTGCCGGGGGCAAGCCGATCAACATTGAGATCAGCTCTAACAACCCCGAAAAGCTGGTCGAGGCGACCGCTTATATCCACAGCGTGTTGCGTGATGTGGGCGGGTTCGTTGACACTGAAGACAATCTACCTCTTCCCGGTATCGAGTGGCGATTAAATGTCGACCGTGAACAAGCCGCACGCTATGGCGCTGACGTGGCACTACTTGGCAATGCCGTACAAATGATTACCAACGGCATTCGGGTGGCTGGCTATCGCCCTGATGACTCAGACGCTGAATTGGATATCAGGGTTCGGTTTCCGTTAAGCGAACGCAAGCTTGAACGCCTTGATCAGCTACGCGTTCCAACCAATAGCGGCATGATTCCTATCACCAACTTTGTCACACTGGAACCGGCACCAAAAACCGGTATCGTCAATCGTGTGAACACACAACGGGTGATCACCGTGCAATCAGGGGTGGCAGATGGCAAGCTACCAACCGATCAACTCAAGGCCGTACAGGAAGCGTTGGCCAACGGTCCGATTGACCCGGAAGTAAACATCAACTTTACTGGCGAAAATGAAGATCAAATGGAGACGATGATGTTTCTGGTGAATGCCTTCGCTGCCGCCATCTTCCTAATGTCATTGTGCTTAATTATTCAGTTCAACAGCATTTTCCAGACAGTTGTGGTTCTGAGTGCGATCGTTTTTTCCACCTCGGGTGTTTTACTGGGACTGATTGTTTTGCAGCAGCCTTTCGGCATCGTGATGGTTGGCCTGGGGATTATCGCGCTGGCCGGTATTGTGGTGAATAACAATATCGTGCTTATTGATACCTACAACCAGTTCCGTAAAAACGGTTATGAGCCAAGGGATGCCGCTCTACGCACCGGCCTGTTACGTCTGCGTCCTGTTTTTCTTACCGCTATCACTACGATATTGGGATTAATCCCGATGGTGTTGTCGCTTAATATCGATATATTTAATCGCGTGTTGCAAGTCGGTGCTCCGTCTACAATGTGGTGGACTCAGCTTGCCAGCGCTATCGCTGGTGGACTCGCTTTTGCAACAATACTGACCTTAGTACTGACGCCGTGCCTGCTGGTATTGGGGGATCGCCTGCCGGGCCGCAAAAAAGCGCCGCAGCAAAAGCCTGCTAATGCGGAAACAGCAATGACCTCGTGATGCACAAGGCGGGAACCAGACAAATTAAATGCACAGGGGTTACAATCTAAAAGACCTGTAGCAGCGTACAAATTCTGATCGCTGCCACAGGAATACTGGAGGATAAATCTTTACAACAACACTCTGACCTAAGCCCGGAGAACTGAACGTTTCGCCCCGTGCTGGTAGACCGTAAACAGCTCAAAAAGAAAGTTGCCAACAATCCGGAATACCGACAATTGCGTACTGCGTGCTTTCACCGATTGTGTGGCCACCTGCCCGGCTACTGTAGTAGTGGGTGAATCTGGCGTCATCAGGTCTCTCCTTTTGCTTGATAGCTATTCTAAAACATTGCCACTTGGTTACAATCCATCCCCAACACTTATACCTGTGAATAATGTTCACCATTTCACTACCAACGGATAAATCGTGCAAGATCGATATAACGAAATGGTGGTATTTTCCCGCGTAGCAACTCTAGGCAGCTTTTCTGCCGCTGCACGTGAACTGGAACTTACCCCCTCGGCGGTTAGTAAGCTCATCTCCCGGCTGGAAGACAGGCTGGGCGTCAGGCTGTTTCAACGGACCACTCGCAGCCTGCGGCTGACTGACGAGGGCGCAATTTTCCTTGAGAGTTGCCGCGACATTCTGCTGGATATCGAGCAAGCCGAGCTCGAGGTCGCGGCAATGCAAGGCAGCGTCACAGGCACCTTAAACGTTACCGTAATCAGCGCCTTCGCAAGAACTCAGCTGTGCAAAATAATGCCGGTATTTATGGCACGACACCCAGACTTACGAGTCGAGCTTTCACTAACCGAAAGACAAGTAGATTTAATCAATGAGCAGGTGGATTTAGCGATACTAATTAGTGAAGAAGTTATTGACCAATCCCTGATCAGTCGTAAGCTTGCCACTAATAAAAGAGTGGTGTGCGCATCGCCGGAATACATTGAAAAATACGGTGCACCGCAAACACCAGATGACCTGCTTAAACACAACTGCCTGACCCATTCATCGATTAACCACTTTAATGATTGGGAATTCAGAGACGGCGACGACATCAGGGTGTTAAGCATCCAAGGTAACTTCCGGACAAACAGCGCATCTGCTCTTCATGAAGCGGTAAAAGCTGGTATTGGAATTGCAAGAATCGCCACCTTTGTTACACAACCTTCTCTGGATGCTGGAGAGCTTGTGCCGCTATTAACAGAGCACACTCACGATAGTTCGAATATACTTGCCGTATACCCGAACCGCCGTCATTTAAGCACCAGAGTTCGAGCTTTTATAGATTTTTTGATAGACCAATATACGCCCGCCCCACCGTGGGATACCCAAGCCAACATTCATAAGGATTAAACCTGGAATGCGAACAATCAAAGCTTGTTTCAACAGTAGTTCTTTCACGCTTTTTTGTGCTGTAACGCATACAAGTATTTTATTCGATAGCCGTTATTACCTCTAATAGCCGGTTGGCGGATAGCAATAAGCTTATGATAAAACGTCATTTTTTGATCGCCGGTCACGCTCGCGCTTTGGCAAAGGTGTGCTCTGCAGTCCTTCTATTAGGATCAACTTTGGCAGCCACCGTGGCTTACGCAGATCAGTCGTGCGTGCGGGTAGATGCTTATTGGAATACCAACCTGTCTAAGCTTGCAGAGAACCTTAGCGAGTGCAACTTCCAACGCTGGCACAAGTGCAGTCAGGCCGCGGCTATTCACTACGATTTAAATGCCGGATCATTATTCCACAGAGCGAAAGCCTGCGGTCTGTCCAAGCCTGAAGCACCTGGTGCTGACTACCTACTTCATGAAGCGTCAGATACACAACAGTGCACTGTTGCTAGAGACGCACTTCGTCAAGTATTTGAAGATCGAGCGCAAGCAAGACTTGCCTGTGCTGCCGCCAGAATCGGTGGCGACGACCAAGAATGGCTCGACTCACAATGCACCATGTATCGCTCGAAAATGGCCAACTACCATCTTCCTTTTCGCAACATGACACAGTCGTGTAATATCGAATATCACCAAACTGTTGCTTGGAATAAATAAACTAATTCTTTAGTGGTTGATTTACTACTTTAGTCTTTATTACTTCTTGGCAATACTTTTTTGCTGATCAAACTCTTCCCTTAAACGACTGCGCTGGTCTTCATCAAGACCCTCAATACTGTAGTAGTCGCGCTTCCATTTTGCATCATCACTCCAGCGCTGCGAAGACTGTACAGTTGATCTTGCTGCAGGTGCGTGCACTAACAGCTCAAGCGCTAACCTTAAAGAATCTTGCTGTGAAGCGCTGTCATGAGGCTTACCCGCCGAGTTGCCGAGTGGAAAATCACTGAATACAAAACGAGGGACACCAACGTGCTCGACGATGTCTTTCGCGCACCCCATCACTACGGTCGCTATATTGGCTGCTTCAAGCTGTCGCGCAGCAACACTGACTGACTGGTGGCACACCGGACAATTCGGCACTAGAACGACTGCATCTGCCGCAATATTGCGCACACGCCTTACCAGATCGGGACAATCCACTTGTAGGGTTCGGCGGTGACTACGACTTGTTGGCAGTCCAAAAAACTGGGGCGCTACTTCGCCCACTACACCACGCCCAGCTAATTCTCTTAGCTGCGCCAATGGAAACCAGCTACCAATGTCTGCAGCACTGGTGTGCTTGCGATCATAAGCGATGTGCGAGATCCGTAAATCCGGATCAATGTCGCTGTCCATTTCGTAGACGTCAAAAAACTTTGCACTGCCGTTATAACTGGCACCCGGCCCCTGATCACCCAACTCACTATTATACGGCGCCGCCGTGGTCACTATGGCTACGCGGCATTGATCCAATGGCTTTACTAATGGTGAGAATGGTACTCGCGCAAAGTGCAGCCAACGATAAGGCGTGGCATAACCCAGAGCCTGATAATACCGGCGAACTCTCTGACGATACCAAATCGGCTCGTCATCATCTTGCGCCAGCTCATCCATCAACGCTTTTCAACATCCACCGTCAGCCCGTTATTGCTGAGTACGCTCTGGTATCAAGCCCTTAGGACTGAACCGTAACGCAAGCAACAAGATAACTCCCATGGTCATCAGTCGCATATGCGCGGCAGACTCTAGCAGGTGTAATCGCAACGGATTGTCGCTTGCCATGCCGGCGGTAAGTACATCCATCAACCACAACCCTAACGGCTCTGCCTCGATCCAGAAAAACCAAATCACAAAACCACCCAGCACCGACCCCCAGTTATTACCGGACCCACCAACAATCACCATCACCCAAATTAGAAAAGTAAAACGTAACGGCTGATAAGCAGAAGGAGTGAGCTGGCCGTCAAGTGTCGTTAGCATCGCACCAGCAATACCGACCACAATTGACCCGAGAACAAATACCTGTAAGTGCCTTGCAGTAACATCTTTGCCCATAGCGTTGGCAGAAACTTCGTTGTCACGAATAGCGCGCATCATTCTACCCCAGGGTGAACGCAACGCTTTTTCTGACAACCACAAAACCAACAGCAGAACTGCAGTGAACAGAACGGCGTAACATAGCTTAACGAAGATACTGGAAAAAGTGACCGGATCTACACCAAGCCTTACCGTCAAAGAGAGAAACCACTCTGCAGTTTGCAAATCTACCTCATAAGGCACCGGGCGTGGCAGACCAGTCACGTTCTTTACACCACGTGTCATCCAGTCTTCATGCTTTAGCACCGCCACAATGATCTCAGATATCCCAAGTGTCGCGATCGCCAGATAGTCCGCCCGCAGGCCAAGCGTTATCTTGCCTACCAACCACGCTACCGCACCCGCTAACAGACCACCAATTGGCCAGGCCAGCAAGATCGGCAAGCCCATGCCGCCCAGATAACCACTGGCGGCCGGATTCACTTTTTCAATCACCTTGGTCGTTGGATCAAAGTAGATTCGCAATAATACGTAACCAGCAATCACAATCGACATCACAATAATGGTGCGCAAAGGACCCTTGGCCAGTTTGCTATATACAAACAAAGCTGCTGCTGCAGTTGCGATAAAAATCAACAACCCAACCCATACGCCACCGCCTGCTGCCGACCATGCCTCTTGAACGGGAGGCATCGAAACAACCATGGCTGCAAGCCCACCAATGGCCGCAAAACCCATAACCCCCACATTGAACAGCCCTGCGTATCCCCATTGAATATTAACGCCGAGCGCCATGATCGATGAGATAAGACACAGATTTAAAATGGACAACGCCAGATTCCAGCTTTGCATCTGCCCGACAGCCACAATCATTGCAGCCATAATCAGGAAGTACAGAACGTTACGCACGGCCCCCTTCATACCGATTTCCCCTTAAAAATACCTGTCGGCCTGAATAGCAACACCAATAGCAGAATCAGAAAGCTAACAGCAAACTTGTAGTTGGTGGATAACAACTGCATAAGCCCATCGGCTTTCCAGTCACCCGGCACAATGTAATTAGCAAACTTTTTGTACGCGTAAGTCACAGTGATCTCTGAAAAAGCAATCACAAAACCACCGGCAATCGCACCTAACGGGTTACCGAGTCCACCTACAATTGCAGCGGCAAAGATTGGTAGCAATAATTGAAAGTAAGTAAAAGGTTTAAAGGACTTATCTAGTCCGTACAACGTGCCGGCTATAGTCGCGAGCGCTGCAGCAAGTATCCAGGTAACCATCACTACCCTATCAGGATTAATACCTGATAGCAGAGCCAAGTCTTCGTTGTCAGAGTAAGCACGCATAGACTTACCGGTGCGGGTTTTATTTAAAAACCAAAACAGAGCAGTAACCACAATGATCATGATCACCACCGTAATACCCTGACTGACCTTAATTGAAATACCTTCAGACAACCCTGTCATTTGCTTGAATTCACGAGCTCGGATAATAAAGCGCTCACCATCCGCAAAATTCTGATCGTTCGGCCCAATAATAAAACGTACCACGCCATTCATCACAAACATCACACCCACCGATGCAATCATAAAGATCACCGGGTCAGCACGCTGTTGTCGATAGAACCGATAAACCAGCCGGTCAGTTAACAACGCAAACATGGAGCACAGAATGATAGCGAACGGCAGGGCAAGCAACGCAGTTGGCAACGGACCAAGGTTTATACCAACCGATTGAAACCACCAGGTAATAAGAATGGTCATCATGGTGCCGAAAGCCATGGTGTCACCATGGGCAAAATTCGAGAACCTTAAGATCCCGTAGATCAACGTAACGCCCAAAGCCCCTAGCGCTAACTGACTGCCATAGGCGATCGCCGGCACCAGAACAAAATTCGAAATCAGTGCAAACGCATTTAAAATATCCGGACTCATGCTATCCACCTAAAAAGCTTTTGCGAACTTCAGGATCATTGAGCAACGCTTGTCCTGTGTCTGTGTATCGGTTCTGGCCCTGCACCAGCACATAACCCTTGTCGGCAATGTTTAGTGCCTGACGTGCATTTTGTTCAACCATTAAAATTGATATTCCAGTGCGTGCTACTTCAATAATACGATCGAAGAGTTCATCCATCACGATGGGCGACACACCGGCGGTCGGCTCGTCGAGCATCAGCAACTTAGGTTTTGTCATCAGTGCCCGACCAACAGCAACTTGCTGACGCTGCCCTCCGGACAACTCACCCGCATTTTGACGACGCTTTTCTTTTAAGATAGGGAATAATTCAAACACTTGTTCCATCGTTGCATTGATATCATCGCGACGCAGAAAAGCCCCCATCTCCAAATTTTCTTCAACAGACATTGACGGGAATACATTATTATTTTGCGGCACAAAGGCCATGCCCCTTGCCACACGATCTTGCGGACTCAGTGAAGTAATGTCTTCCCCGTCCAGCATTACCCGCCCGGTATGAATATCAAGCATGCCAAAAACAGCCTTCATGGCTGTTGATTTCCCCGCACCATTTGGCCCGACAATAACAGCGATTTCACCCTGCGCCGCGGCGATCGTACAGTCGTGCAGAATATCCGCACCACCGTAACCGCCGGTCATATTTTCACCGATCAGATAACTCATGATGCTGCCTTATTTTTTAAACCTGTACCCAGGTAGGCTTCAATGACTTGCTCGTTGGCCTTTATTTCGGCAAGCGAGCCTTCGGCAAGGACTGCGCCTTCGGCCATCACAATAACCGGCTCACAAAGCCTACCGATGAAGTCCATATCGTGTTCGATAACGCAAAAAGTATAGCCACGCTCCTGATTCAATCTGATGATTGCGTCACCAATGGTATTTAACAACGTGCGGTTTACCCCTGCCCCGACTTCGTCCAAAAATACAATTTTGGCATCTACCATCATGGTGCGTCCAAGCTCAAGTAACTTTTTCTGGCCACCCGATAAGTTGCCCGCAAGCTCATTGGCTACATGCGAAATCTCTAAAAACTCAATCACTTCATTGGCCTTGTCTTTGACCTGAGCTTCTACCTCCCGAACCTGCGAACCCCGGAACCAGACATCCCAAAGGGTTTCTCCGGCTTGATGTGCCGGCACCATCATTAAATTTTCACGAACCGTCAATGAAGAGAACTCGTGAGCTATCTGGAAGGTTCGAAGCATGCCCTTGTGAAATAGCTCATGAGGTGGCAATCCGGTGATGTCTTCACCGTCAAGAATCACTTTCCCAGCGGTGGGTTTATAAACACCAGCGATTACATTGAACAACGTTGTCTTGCCAGCCCCGTTAGGCCCGATCAACCCAGTAATTGAGCCTTTTTTAATCTCTAACGACGCGTTATTTACAGCGGTAATACCGCCAAAACTCTTCGTTAGACTTTCAACTTTAATCATAGGTTTCGAGCCAGATCGGATACTGAAGAATAGCTTCAGAAATTACACAGGTAGATTTTGCAAATTATAGCGCGCTGCAGGCGCTTCACACTATGAAATGATGCCATGATTTGGATTGATGAACACTTAACCGGGCTTCAGTCACCGGCACTCCCCACCCAAGGTACACAGAATGTACTCAGTCAGATGTGTGACTATATTTGCCACAGCCATACGTGTGTTTACGGGAAATGGTAGTCAAACAATTGAATTTACTAAATAAAATATCAATCATCTGAGTCTTATGGTCGCTTGATAGAACACAGGCGACAAGGACTACATAAAAGGTGGCCCGAAACCCGGGCCACCCAACTTGCTAAGACTAGCGGTAGCCTACAGTAGCCAATGCGCCGTCTACGATCTCGATCTCACGATAGTTGCCCGCGCTTTCGCCAGCACCGATCAACTCTACGTTTGAAGCACCAACGTAGTCGATCTCACCACCGCCAGCAAGAATCTCTAGCGCCTTGCCAAGCTCACCAGGAAGAATTAGCTCACCCGGGGCATTCGCAACATCCATAATCTTGTCTTTGTACTTTGCTGGGTCTACAGAACCTGCAGCCTGCATCGCCAACATGATCAGTGCAGCTGCATCATAGCTTTCAGCAGCAAATGGTGAAGTTGCATCAAACCCTGAAGCCATTTCAACCAATTTACCAGCACCTTCGCTATCAGTACCCGGCGCTTGTCCGAATGAACCGTTCAGGTCAGTTCCAATTGCTTCAGGTAATGCATCACCCACCATGCCGTCAGGCAGTACGAAAGTATCGAACGCACCGGTATCCAGTGATGCCTGAATGATTCCCTTACCACCTTGATCCAGGTAACCAGCTACAACCAGAACTTCACCGCCAGCAGATGCTAATGCGCCTACTTCAGCCGCGTAATCAGCCTTGCCATCTTCGTGGGAGATAGAAATGGTCACAGCGCCGCCAGCAGCTTCAAATGCCGTTTGGAACGCATCTGCCAAGCCTTTACCGTAATCATTGTTGGTATAGGTAACAGCCACTTCTTTGATACCACGATCCATAATGATTTGAGTCATTACAACACCTTGGCGCGCATCAGACGGGGCAGTTCGGAAAAACAAACCGTTGTCTTCAATAGTCGATAATGCAGGTGAAGTAGCAGAAGGTGACACCATCACCATACCGTTGGGTACGGCTACGTTAGTTAGCGCTGCGGTTGTTACGCCTGAGCAGTCACCACCAATTACGCCAGCGACTTTTTCAGCAGTGATCAGACGCTCGATTGCTGCAGTTGCTGCGGCAGCGTCGATGCAAGTGGTATCAGCACGAACGGCGGTGATTGTACTGCCGTCCATGAATTTACCCGAACCTGAAGCTTCAGCAATAGCGGCTTCAGCAGCCGGTGCCATTTGGGCAACTAATGATTCAATAGGACCGGTAAGACCTAAAAATACGCCCAGTTTGATGTCTTCGGCAGACGCCACACCAGTCGCACACACGCTAGCTGCAACGGCAGCTGATACAAGTAGTTTTTTCATGAAAGTCTCTCTAAATGTGATGGTGTCTATGTGTCGCTAAAATACATGGCTAAGGGCGGCCAGCAAGTAAATTGGCCAGTCCCATTCTGCGGCGAAGTCCCTGACGCCTACACATACCCCAGATCGTTATTCTTACATGTATTTGAGTTAAAGGGTATTCAGACGCGGCACTTTGACAATTCTGGCACCGACACCAATGCCTATAACCCTGGGGAATCAATGCATGACCAATAAACCTGAAAGCACAATAAATCGACCCTAAGCCTTGAATCTTGCTGACCTGACAACTCTGCATGATCTAAGAGGAAAGCAAAAAGCACTAGCAGACGCTTATGCCCACAGCGCTCATAGCGCCAATCAAATGCTTGCGAGAGTTCTACGCGATCAAGGATCGAAATGGGATTGCCTATGACGGCATGAGGTCCGTAGATGGCCAATGCGTGGCGATACTTCGCGCAAACATGCCGACCCCTGCCACGTAAGGGAGTCACTACTGCTTTAGATGGAATGGCAGCGATATGACGCTACCTTCCGAAGAGAAAACTTGTAGACAATCAAACAAGTTTCTACCGGCGACACATAGGACTAGTGGCCTTGTGACTAGCCCGATGATTTTCCCAGACCCAAACGCAAAAAAGCCACTGACGAATCAGTAGCTTTCTCTTTACCTAACGCCAAAATGGCGTCCCCTAGGGGATTCGAACCCCTGTTACAGCCGTGAAAGGGCGGTGTCCTAAAAAAGCTAATTTTTTTCAAAGACTTAACTCACTAATCAATTGTTATTTCACAGAGCGCAATACTTACATCTCCAACTAGCTTGTGACAGCAGGCACTGTCACAAACAACTAGTCGAATCGACCATCATCTCTAGCCAAGAATCTGACAAGAACACAGTGAAATAACACCCATACATTTGCGCTCAATCGAGCCATCTGCTCCACTGTAGCACTCGTTAACGCCTCCTTGTGGAGCGTGACTGGACGTGTCAAGTCTGTTGCATAGTGCTGACCGTGGCTCAGAGAATCAGTTGGGGGCAAATAAAAGGATCTATAATTCTTATACTGCCTAAACTTGGATATGTCAGCGCCCTGCTGCAACGGGACCACTGGTGCGATTTGCGTAAATCCAACCTTTTCTGAAGGTCGCGTTAGATCACACGTATTGCCTAATACCTGCCATAGTCCGCAAGGGTGTTCAGTTGCGAACGCGCGAGCACTCTCGTCAATATAGGGAAATTTTGACTGAATTTTCAAAACATCGCCCTGACAAACTGGCACACCCTTAGGTTCGACCCCATAAAACTCCGCTTCAAATCGTGAGGAATCTAAGATAGAGCTTATCGTTTTGGCCAAACCCTCATAGTCATAAATTGGCCCCATGCGACCCATATTTATAGCCATAAACTAAAGCTCTTGCTTACTGGAAACCTGACTCCTGTGATAGTCATTCAACATTTGGCTAGCGTAAGCTTCGTGGCTTTCGTCGATTTCCAGCTCTTTACTTGCTTTAAGAAGAACCTCAACTGCTGCTGCACCAAAATAATCAGCGCTAACTATTGATTGAAGCTGTCCAGTTCCACCTAGAAATGGACAAATTTGATCTAAGCTCTCAAAAAATGTGACTTCTGACCCCATCTGACCAGAGATGATCGCAATTTCATCTGGCTCATCGGTATAAAAAGTCAAATCCACTGAAGTATCCATTAACCCCCCCTTACACTAACCACTAGGAATGCCAGTACGCATCCAATCCATCAGCTTATCATTGGCCATAATGCAAAACATTGAGTATACGTCGTCAGCAAACTCAACGACGAGTTCATTGCTCTCGCCCAATGGAACCGCTGCACTGTTTATCGAACGATCTATGTCTAACCTAAACACAGTATTGCTTGAAACATCGGGCACTTGCTTAACCAATCCATATCTAACCACCAGCTCCCCCTCACCACCACCACTACCACTACCACTACCACTACCCCTACCCCTACCCCCCACAGAATCCCGTATTTGAGTCCAAAACAATCGATCTTCGTCAGCATTAGATGATATCGCCGGAAAATACTCCGGCATTATCAATTCCCGCCAACTAACACTTTCACCAGCGTCCTTTTCTATAAGAGACTTATCAACAATATTACTGTACACAATCCCAAATCTTATCGTATCAACCGGGTCGAATACTTGCTGAAGGGCAGCGAAACTTTTTTGAACCTCGGAAATCAGGTCAGTTCTGTCTTTATGGTCAGTTCGAATAAGCGAAAGGTTTTCGGAAGTAAGCCTAAGCTTCCGGGTTCCAGACTTATTGCCAAACTCAAATGCGCGCCTCTTACTAACCGAAACCGAGCCAGCATCCAACTTTATGTCATTTATTCCCGTTTCGGAGTAGGTTGGAAAAATCGATCTAATACATTCTTGGTATTCAGCAACCTTTGACCCTCCAGTCTCAATCGACCTTAAAGGGTTGAACCGCAATTCCATTGCTACGGTTGCAAGAGGATTCCACTTAAAGTCCCCCACAATATTCTTCTCTAAAGACCAAACCATTACTTTTGCTCGTATAAACTTGCTCGGGAGACTAGGACAGGACAAACCCTCTTCCCACTATCAATGATGATGTGAGAAGTTCGCCATTACAAGGGGCTGGCAATTAACGGGCACAAATCCGCCATCTTGCCACCCTTTCGACAAAAATTTTCTCTTTACTGCCAAACAGCAACTGTGTTTCCCTGTCCGAAACTCACGAATTACGTTACGCCGCTGGCTCAGATCAAAAAACAATGACTTACGTACGATTTACGGCTTAAATCGCCAGCGTAACGAAATACATATAAATATACGTTACAGACTCCACTATAGTATTTCCACAGTCACAGAACAAAGGCCCGACAATGGATTTCTACTACACCCGCGTATCAACAATCGCTCAGAACACTGACCGACAGTTCGACGGCATTGAAATCGATCCGAACCAAATATTTGAAGATAAAATTAGCGGTGCAAAAAAATCCCGCCCAGCACTGGATCAATTGATCAAAGTTATCCGGACCGGCGATACAGTCAACGTCTGGTCAATTGATCGCGCTGCTCGCAACCTCCAACACCTTCTCGAGATAATCGAGACCATCAACGCCAAAGGTGCTGTAATCCGATTCCATAAAGAGGGAATGATTTTCAACGGTGAAGACAACCCCATGCAAAAGATGCAATTGCAGATACTTGGTTCTGTCGCTGAATTCCATCGCGCAATGATTAACGAGTCAGCAGCAGAGGGCCGAGCGGTAGCTAAGGCCAAAGGCGTTCAGTTTGGTCGAAAAGGGCAGTTCGACGCTAAGCAATTAGCAGCGATCAAAGCTGAACATGCATCCGGAAAGCCGGTCACCAAGATAGCGCAAGATTTCGACACCTCACGCCCAGCTATCTATCGTGCATTAAAGACCGCGTAGCGCAGGTCACTGCCCCAGTGTACGGATACATAGTTATCCACACAGCAACCAGACTAGCTCCGAGGTGATCAGTAATAAGGTAAATAGCTCGTCTGTCCGGATAAAATAGTATCCACCCCCTCACCACAACCCCGCAAGATCTGATTACGGCACCGACACAATAGTCAGCACTGACTTACTTTCTCGACCCTACGTTACCAGCATACCCCGCCCCCAGACTGCCGAGCGTCGATCAGTAACAACTGACTATCGCATCAGCACGATGTAACACTGTACCTGCGCTAGAGTGCATAGACTGAATGTTCACTAATACAGGAACATCAGCAACCATGTTTATAACTGAAATAACAGAACAGCAGTTCGACACCCTAACCCTGCAAGCCGCTTCGATGGCCCCGTTATATGACGCCAACGACAGTCACACTATGTTCACTTGTACGGCGAACGCAATAACGCTTGCATTGTGCATCGCTACTAACACGCACTGGATGGTTGCATACCATGATCACACTACAACTATAGATACAATCAAATCTATCATCGAATTCGAGCAGGTAACTCAGCGACTTATATTGATGGCCAGAGAGAACCGAAGTCCAAATGCCGTTTTGCAATGAGCCGTATACCTATGCCTATATAAATCCCCATTCAAACATCCTTTGCTATTACCTCACATGGTCAAATTACTAAACATTTTTTAAGTGCCGCTAATATTGTATCCATTCAAAAAACAGGAAATTCAATCATGAAAAAGCGTTCACGACATCGCCGCCTGACAGCGAAGGAAGTGTTAGATATTTTTGATAACAAAGTTGAAACTCAACCCGAACTAGCTGATCGGTACGGAATATCAATATCCACAGTATCTGCAATTAAAACTGGGCGGGCGCACATAGCACTTACTGGCCATGCACCTCGAGGAAGGGCCCGAACGCAAGTTCGATTACACCCATCAAGATTATTGCTCCCAGACTCTCGCAAAGCGTAATTCAAACGCTTATCCGGAATGGATACGCGAACAAATATCACAACCCGTGCGGGAAGCACAATTTTTATAAAAGGAATTTCAAATGACACAACTAACACCAAACCTCGCCACGCTATCAGCAACAAAAAAACTAATTGCTATCGGTCAAGGCACTTGCGACCGACTAGCACTGCTGCATGTGTTCGAGAACGAACCCACACCGATACTCACGTTTCTTCCAAACCCACCTGACGACTACGCAGAGATAGCTCCGGAAAGCCCCCTGCTTGAACGTGTTGAGCTTGACGTCGCTCTACCACCCGCCAGCGCCATCGGCAGCATGACGGACAATGATCTTTACTCACTTATGGTCTGTGGGTATACCGACAGTTTTGACTACACCCACGAAGATTTGCAAGCTGTGAAGCAAATCGACAGTGAGCACGTGGACCGTGTTGTCGAGACTTTGGTGTGAGGACCGAACTGATCAGAACCTTCATCGAGCGCGCATACGCACTCGGTCAAGCGCATTCGCGGTCCTCAGCTTGTACACCTGCTGCACTGGATCGCGAGTATCAGCAACTGCGGTCAGTAACCGTGGGGGCAATAGCAGCATTCTCAACCAATCCGGAGCGCCAAACAACAATAGCAGACCAGATGGATACACGATCACCTCGTAAACCACGACAGCCTAGACAACGAAGACAAAGGTCGAACGGTTAATCATGCCAGCACATCTAACAACAAACCAAGTCTTGTCCGTTTCAAGGGACAAGAGAAGCGCAGCCAGGGTTTCAGCAGAGACTGGAATTCCAGTGCGGAAAATACGCCAAGTGAGGCAAGGAAAGAGTTTTAAGAAAATGACAAAAAAAGACATCAATGGACCGTCGACCAAGCGAGTAACTGGCGCGAGCACTAAAAACGGGGCCAGTATTGATAACCCACTTCCGAAGTCAGCTAGCAATTTTGATATGTTAGGTACGAACCCAGATACAGATTTCAATCTCACGCAAGGTAGAGAATTCAAGGGACTGTTTAGCCACGCGGAAGAACAAGCTCTGAAGGAACGATTTGCCTGCCCCGAGACAGCAATTATGACGCAACGCGAGATGTACGAAGCTACAAAGCGCATGACCAAGGCAATGCTAAAGCTCCGGATACCGAAGGGTTAATTGGCTCCTCGGTGTACGAACCAGTTGACTCGTTTCATGCGGTTTTAAAATTAATTTAGTCAACTGTTTGAACTAATTAGTTTTGAAACCGTTTGTTATTGCCATCTAACAGTAATTCTTGCTACAAATAGACACCCCGCACCCTCGAAGCCATCGAGATAACAACAACAGCACGATAAAATATTATGGATAGACAAGGCCAGCGCCTGATGAAAACACTACGATTGATCAGGCTTCCGGAAGCTCAGGAGGTCGAACAGAAACTACAAGACATTATGCGGTGGATTGAGTGCACTACCCTTGTAATCGATCACCGCAAAACGCATATTCCCCAAATAACGATTGTCACTGAGAAGCGATGATTGGTACAGACATAAAAAAAGCCGCTTCGCAGGCGGCTTCTTTTAACAACAACTGATCTGGACAGGATCACAACGGTACAAGGGAGAATTCGCAACCGCCGATAGATAAATCATAGAGCCAGATGATAGCAATTCAATAGCGACTCTAAGACTAATTTATCGGCCGTCTGCGTAGTGAATAAAACAGATGAGCACGCTACAAGATCTAGAAGATGGAACCGCACACTGGAAATACGACGCCGACGGCAATAAAATCGATGCTGCCGGCAATGTGATACCTGACAACGGATATTACGAAGAGACTATTAACCAACAGCGCCGAGACAAACTCCGTATTTCTCTTAAAAACAAACCGGATCCTGATTTCCGTATCCCACGACGCAAGGACGGCAGACCACAGTTTGAGTGTTTCTACCGAACAACTAACAGCGAGATACGCTGCCCATTACTGACAATGGCCGCTCAGCGTGCGAATCATAAATCCCTCACATCCGGATTCGATTTAATTCCCGCTGCGTTTAATGCATCCCTGAAACTATCGGCTTACGAGGACTATAAGAGAACAGCAATAAAGTCCAACTCAACAGTTTCAGCTGAGATATTTAAATACTTGAGAAGAGTAATCAGATCTAACGACCCTTCATCAAGGTAACGTGCACGTGCTACATCACCTGGAGCAGTTGAACCATGGTTACCATCTTGGTAATGTCCC
>JAYJMJ010311105.1:0-24584 GCA_036873875.1 Laminaria ephemera | reverse complement strand
TTTCCCTTTGAGTTGGATGCGAACCTTCATCAATCTAGCACTGATGCACTCGACTGCGATGTCATCCTTATCCATCCTTGCCACGATATACTCCCCAACAGCTAGCCATACCCCGTGGTTCCCCTTCTTCTCGTGCTTGCGTCCGTCTGCTCCCGAGCAACACACAATGTATCCTGCCACCGTAAAAGCACGTTATCCATCACGCCTCACCTCTTGCAGTCCTATGATGTCACAGCTTATATCCTCGCACGTCTTCAGGATCACCTCGGCATGGCCTATGCCGTTCGTGCCTTTGAAAGCGAGCGTGCGAGCGTGGAACGTACCCACGACGAGTTCTCTTGCAATGGACCTAGCTCTCGCATCTGTGCGTAGCTTCCGAGCCGCCTTCCGACTCCTCCTACGCCTCCTCCGATTTTTGGTAGCCTCGTGTTTGCCCCCTTCTACCCTCCGTTTTTCCCATACAGAGTATTTCCCCCCTTTCGTCTTCCTTCTAGCGTGAAGGGGGTAGCAGCCCCGACTCGCCACGTCCATCTCCTTCCCGACGTGTTTTCTTACTCACGCGAGTTCGAGCCTCTCTTCTCCGTTCGTTGAAACCCCCACGTTTTCCGCGGCGATGACACGACACTGCGTCCGCAGGCAAGACTGCCGCGTTTTAAAGTTCCGCATGGATAACATCTGTCGTGTCGTCCTAGCTATCACCGCCGGCTCTCATGCCCGAGCGCTAGTTCAGCACGCGAGCAAGGTCGGCGCCACACTCCTCAGGGGCTCTGGAACGTAATGGGGGGGCCGCAGGCCCGAGCACCACCCCGGCCGGGGAGCAGCCGAGCAGAGGAGTAACCCTAACCCTAATATTGACCCTAATCCTAACCCTAAGGGTAAATGCCGTTGACGTAGAATATATCATCGGACTTCTTCGCTGCCCGAATTCGATTTCATATGCTTACAACCGGTGCAGTTCTTACTGAGCAGAGAGTCTAAGCTTAACTTCCCATTGTATGGGAATACAGATTTTATCCAACGCGAGCGGTAGTCCGGAGGCATATTATCCACATGCACTTGTCGGGCCGTTCGCGGGGAGTACTACCGCAGGTACGTTGCGAGGCTGAGGGAGATTTTAAACCACCCCCCAATCCCGGATTTCCGGCTCACTCAAACCTCTGCGTATTGCTTCTGCTACAGTCAATTACAGCGCATTTGTAATACGCTGCATTTCCACCTTCAGCTGTTTCGTGCCTTAGCAGAGATCGGGTGTAACTGATTAGTGTTGCATCTACAGCAGCTCGTGATTGTATTTAGATTGGCCATCCACACGTTTCTAACGGAGGCCTACATCTTGACTTCGGGATGCTGCAACAGTGGTCGAAGTTTGTCGAAGACACAACCTGAGACAAAATCAAAAACGCCAACTGAACGTTTGCACTTCACTTGAGGACGGCTGCATATAAAGCACAAGCAAGCACAGCCTGCAAAAGTATACCACGCTCGGTACGGGGTATGTAAGGGGGTCGGGTGCAGCGAAACGCAGTCGTAGCCAGCCGGAAATGACTCACGAGGTGATTTCGTGAAGTCGACGTCGCCAGTCAGCACCAAAAAATGGACAATCCGCTCCATAACTGACGATTCGATTAGCTTGCGAATTTGTTTGTACTACCACGGCTACAGCACGTATGAAGCAACCGTTTTCACCAAACACCAGCCGGAGACACCGCGGATCTTTCGATAAATAATTAGTCGCACTCGACAAAAGTGCGGACAGACGAATTACGTTCCCGTTTGTTGTAGTCGATTTTTGGGCTCGAAAAAGGGTATACACTCTCTGGAGTCTTGTAGATTTTAATCCGTTTTTTACTCCGAAAATAGTGAGTCTTGCTTGTAAACCTCTATAGTCTATTTCCAGTTTTTTTTTATTTGGCAAAACGCCTTCTTGCGCCAACCTGACTCAATAGTCCTTAGGAATCCCCCGCGTCTTTAGGCTACTGACGCAGATAGATACTAGCAGCCGCTGCGAATATAACGCGTTGTTACTGCTTTCAATATATTATCCTACACTCTCATTATTTGCCGCACAACGCAGAGACACGTTTATGCAAGAATATACGGATGTACGAAGAGACGCATCCTTAGAAATAGATAATGTATCGTGTAGAGTTTATACGTCTTCAGCACGAGCCCTATAGCAAACATTTATGGTTTGAAGAACTCAGATTTGTTGTTGCGTTTTTGGGAAGGCGTGTGGAGCGCCAGAGCGCTCGTTGTAAACCGCCACCGATAAAAACGTAAAAATGAGTTAAGAGCAGGCGAGATTGTGTGGAAAATAGATTATGTAAACATACCAAAACCTCTCCGGCGAATGGTATATTCGGTGCTTCACCGGGTATGCCTCGTGTGTGGCACCAGTCCATCGAATGTGTTCCACGAAGGCACACTGTGCTTTAACCGTTCGGTCACAATTATATCTGATTTGTTCACGGCATGAAGGAAAGTACATGCCGCTGCGGGAAACTGGTGAGACCTTGCCCAGAGGATGATAATGTACATCATCTCTTGATTTACCGTAGAAACTCGTGTCACTTTGATCAGGAACCAACTTTTGTTTTTTTGTGTTGGAATATCCTCTTTCGAAAACATAGCATCTTTAAGAAACGTTCTAGAGTTTTGTTTCAAAATACAGCACCTAGCTTACAGCAATGTGAGCCTGAGGACAACGGAGACTACTCACAGAGCCAGGCTTCTTTTCGTTCGCAAGGTAATAACATATTTACTGCCGGCAATAACGTACGAGTATTGAAAATCGTACGACATGTTTACGTGGAGGACGCGTTTTGTTTCGCTGCGTTTTCCAGATTCCTACATTTTAAAGTAGCTGTTTTTGAGTGAACGACGTTTTGAAAGTTGAGGCCACACAATGTCGGAGGGCAGTGGTGACCAGAATGAATGACACATCTTGCTCTTTCGACGGGGTTCAACGTGACGCACACAATTGAGTCGTGGTTACGTATCTTTGTCTGGCTGAGAAAACACAGTCGTAACGGCTTTATCTCTACGCCCTGGTGTCGTGGTCGTTCAATGCAACCCCTGTTGTCAGCATCTCAGCGATGGCGAAGGTGTGATGTAGTCCAAGGAGGAGGACTTGCTGAAGGGGAGTGGTGTGAGATCCTCAGCGTGGAAGGTTGAGAACGCTACCCGTCTGCTCAATTATCTTGCCCGTTTCGTTCGGCGGAGTAACTAGGAAAAACGAAAACGATCACACAATTGTGGAGGCAGTCCGTGCTATGTAGGAGAACTGCGCCAGCCATACAAATTTTCACCTCGGGAGGTGTACTGTAGTTCTCTGCCTGAAGTAATACAAACGACAAAAGAGACACGACACAACTGCATACATAAAAATACATCAAAATACTATACACAACAGCTCCATTTGGAAGTGATGGTGTAGTGGTGAACAGTCTTAAGATTGCGTCGTGAAGCGAAGTATTCTCCTGTGAAGCACATGCTGGTGCATAGAATTATTGACCTTCTTGGACCGAAAAACGTGTGCTCAGTCGCTTCGTCCCCGTGATTCTTTTCATTTTGAATATATTTCATGTTGAAATCACTTATCGAATGACGTAGCAATGCTGGTTTCTAGCAATCCGTTATTAATAGATGAAGCACCGAATTGCCTCGCACCGGGTGTAAATGGGATGCGCATGCGTGTGCACTAGACATAAACTAGAAATACCGAGCGAACGGGCACCACTGTATCCGATATTTTCTGCACCCGGCCACTGCGGGCGTCGATACTTTGGCCAATCAAAAAACCGAAATCACCGCTTGTGATATATTGTGTTCAATGACTCCGGATCAACGCCGGAATTGGCTTTGTCAAATCGACCGTATTCATTCACCACAATGAATCGTTGAAATTCGCAGGGACGGGGATATACAGAGACGTATTAAATCCGGCGCCACCGGGAAATGCACGGCAAATACACGGGCCCCAATCACAACTTGGCTGAAGCACACACAGCACACAATAATGCACACAATCGAACACTGGTCAGCAGCATCACCCAGCGTAAAAATAACTACGTTTCGTAATCTTTTTTGTGGCCGTAGCTTAAATACTCATGTTGCGGTAGACACTTGCCGCATCGGCTGCATGTACATTCCGCGCCGCCTAGACCACACAGGCAAGAAGAGCAATTCATAACACGCGGAAATCAGCTGTTACGAGACAGCCATTAAGCGGAATCGGTACACGGCGATCTACGGGTTACATTAGTGTACAAAGCAAGAACAAATATTCATGCTTACGGCCATGTACGAAACAGGCGAAAGCAACAGCCGGTGCCGGCGGCGTCGCTGGGTTTGGAACGCATGCTACGGTAGATGTTACACGTACTTTGTTTGGCGTTCCTCACTTAAGAAGCTCTAACCCCACCCGAACATAACAGTTGTGAGGCAATGAAAGTGCAGCCCGATAAACAATCCCATGGCCTCGGTATAAAACGAGCCATACTGCAAATAAAAGAAAGACATGGTGACGAGTTCGGGGTTAAGGAACCCCGTCATCCAGGAACCAATACTGCCAAAATATGCTACCCTTATCGGAGCACGCCCCGTGGACACAAACCATATTGACATAGAGGATTGATCTAAAGTATCTCACGTACGAACAGGACACTTTAACCTGCCGTGCACTACACGCGGAAATATTATATTGAAAAATGGGATAGACTACAATGGCACACCTGAGCGAGGCGGATGGTGGCTTCGACCTACATGGACATACATTCACCTACGTCCAGTGTAGCTGGCAACTGACGCCACGGATAGTCGCTCGGCCTGCGTCCAGTGCCCTTTGGGGTTTAAGTAGCATGTGGGAGCTGTTTGTGCATTTCATCTCTAGTCTGACAATGCCGAATGCAACCTGAATATATTTTCGCTCTGGGTCGGGGGTAGGGGGTGTTTCGCTCAATATTACTCACGATATGTTGTGCAGAAGTAACACGGCTGGGACATAAGGAAACGTTTAGGCCCCTCGAATATGCCCAGTTTAAAATTATTGATGCCGACCTTGGCGCAGCAAACTCACCTCCGTAGCTGGCTGAGTTGTTAATAAGCATCGTGCTGCCTACCATGTAGACCGTCGACTGGTGCGAATTAATAGCACCTGCGGGATGGGATATCCCACAAGTAGGGCGGTTAAGTTAGCACCCACACTCTGAATCAAACAAGCGAAAAGGGCAAACGATGTTTTAGGTTGGAGAATGGCGAATGTTTGTAGTTGGAGCACGTGTTTTCAGTAAAACCTGGCCGGAGATGGATACATGTACGTGTTCATGTTGACAGGTACAAACTGCCGAGGAGCGCAGCGGCCGTTTCTGCTCTAAGGTAAGGCAGCTAGCGATACCATCAATGGTGTTACCAGTGACATGAACCATATGCTGTGGCAGGTCTTTTCGTTAATCATCACCGAACTCACTCCGTGCGCGAAATCCAACAGCACAAATTGGAGACAAGGATTTCATCAAGGCATATCGGGATGACGGCAATGTCCCCGTCGTCGCCACCGCCACCAATCGTTTCGACACTCAATCGACTCACATCCTACTACCTCCAGTGACAAATAGGTTGCTACGGTATCCATAGCATGTGTGCGCTAGAATCCAAGTCACATATTTCAAGTCTTGATTCACGAGTAGACCTCTGGTGGCCTTGTTGGTGACGACGTATACGGGCACAGTATTTTATCCGGACAATTGGCCTGTGCTTCGACGAGCGCGGAGTCTGCCCTATTGATTGCCCCAAGGTTGGTGCCGAAAATAATTTATATAAACATGCAGTTGCGAGTAATTATGTTCCCTTACAAGGGAGTACGTTCAAAGTGTTTCAACGCCATACGGCCACAGTGGATAGTAAACGCCGCACCGCCACACAACGGGCAAACGTACAGTCGTTCTTGAAAAACACGAAGCCACTTCTGTATTCGGTGGATTTTGTAAACCGCTTGCAACTACATTCGATATCCGCTGCATTGGAAGCAATTAAGCTGAGGATGGAGATGGTGACTACGTTCGTTCTAATATTTCTTGAATGCTTATTTTTGCAAATCGTATGTTATTCCAGCTGCGATTTCGTCGAAGGTTTGCGTGCTCTACTGGTTTCGCTTGAAAGTGAATAATACGTTTTGCTATTGCGAAACCAATCACTCGTGTGGGTCAACATCATCTGGTATCTAAGGCCAACGTCTGGTTTGGTTATCTAAGGCTGCTGTTGTTTCATAGGGCAACCGACACCACACCAGAAATAACGTTTATTGGCAGTAGACTCCCCACACCAGCCCAAAGACGCGCGAGTACCCCCCGGGATTATTTGGGTCTACATAAACCGAACGAATAGGCAATTTCACACAAGGTTGCGTAGTTCCACTACAATACGGTGGAAATATGCTCCCGAGGATCGCGCATAACTTGCGTGCAACGTCTACTGGTGCACGTCAACAACGTCGAAAAAAGAAACAACGCGTCGAGAACCTGAATGTGTTACGAGTATGTTTTGGCGGCTGCTGCAATTCACGCGCGTCATTAAAACTTTTACCCCGATATTTACAGCAGCCATTACTCTTTGAGACAGGACGTGGTCGCTGGGACTGTGTACGTGGTGCAGAGGTGAGGGGGAAAATGCCATTACGCAAAGAATGCAATGCGCATTGTACTTCCATGTGTAGATTTACCCATCGATTTCAATATGGTACCAGATAGAGCTATGCTGCCCTTGGTTGCACATCTTCTCACACCCTATCTCACCTCCTTTGTCCGCGGCTGATATCCTAATTGCTATTAGAACCGTCCAATAACATTTGCCAAGGGAAGGGTTTACAAGCATCGTCGTGGCCAACAGGCGATGCCGGGACGTTGGCTACGTTTCTTGGTGGTGCACCAAATATGTCGAAGTTAGGCTTGATAATCTTGTGTACGCTACGTATGCGGAGCTCTTCCGTCGATGATGATTGCTACCGCGAAGTTGCCAACAAATATGTCCAAAGATTGACTGCCACAGCTTTAACACAGGCAACAAGTAGGGGTGGTCAAACGCTTTTGTCAGAAGTTCAAGCAGTTCCAATTCGGACTGGCGTGGAATTGGGTGCTGCTGGAGGTGCGCGAATATTGACGGTTTCACCATAGGGTCGGGAAATTCGAGCGTCTCTGATTTACCAACAACTTAATAGTCATAAATGGATCGCAACACGTTGTCAACCTGCAGACGTCAAACCACCGTTGGCGAGATATTAGATCATGGTTCACACCGATATGTTTATGTGGCCGATAACTATTGAACAAGCGCAACAGCGTAGTGTATCAACCCAAGAGGACCGGATGGAAGTTGTGTTTGCCCCTGTTATGTGTTGTTCACATTTACATATTAGTCACACCACCCCAATAAGGGGCAGCTGCAACACGAGAGGCCGTCGTATGTATCGATTGCTCGCGGTCTTTGCTTCGGTATTGGGCAGTAGCCCTCCTCTCCAACAATATCACCGCCGTGAGTGAAATTGGGTACAAAAATTACGCCGGCCGGCCAAGAGTGCAAGAGTTTGGCATAATTAAGCACCCTGCACACTACACGTACACGTTGTGGCACGGGATAGCCTGAGGGGGGTACGTTATACCCACTCTATTCTACTCGATGCAATGACCCGACACCCGCCCACCCTACATTCACGTAGCCACCACGACACCGATTGGGGAACTTCATGTGCCTCGCATCTTCTTGAGTGTATGTTACCACCTCCGGGGTAACGTTACGCTGTTAGACTCGAACGACGTTAGTGCCGCCCAGGGTGATGTCCGAATTGTCAGAACTTACCTGCAGGGAATGGACGGGCGTCAAAGCAATTACATGACACGATCATAAAAAGGACAAGCGCACAATACTCCCGCGATCAGTTGGCTGCCCCGGGAATGGAGAAACACAGTAACAGTCGGTACGCCACTGCCACCCGTGAAATTAAAGCATTTGGCACTCTGCCATCTACTTCTGAACAAAGAAAATGCAATTTGTGCATCGAGAGGCTTCATCTGGCAGCCGTGGGCGTCGATGCAAGGTATCCCCCGTTCCAAGAATCTCTGTTCAACTGCAACACTCCATGAGACGAACGTTGTTTAACCTACATGCAGCAAGCAAGTGGCGCCAAAAACTATTCGTTTACACCAAATTCGAACGGGAAAGTGACGGAGACAGACTGTTGCCGCTATATACAAACAAGGATGATGCGATAGTTTGTTCGCCCATTCAAGAGTCCTATCTCAACACCGAACAGCTTTCCCGCCCACTCTCACCTCCGAAATCAGTTGCTGAATTGTGAGAAAATGTTGTGTTGCCGCTGATGCTGACGTTCGAATCGTATGCGTACAGGGCACCTGGCAGCAACGGGTCAGTCACGCAAATACAAACTATTAACTTATCATTAGCGCTCACTCACAGACAGACTATATGACGATATCCAAGTTGTTATCTGATCCTTTGTATGTGCCAATTAGAAGGGTGAGAGTGCAGACGGATGCCCGGCGTGTTGTGTGCGGGCGATGACCCAATCCAAATGTTGGGCATACCTGATAGGACTTCGGTACACACCAACGTAGTAGCCGTGTTATACTACGAACATGTTATATACAGACGGGGCTTGGTCGAGCCGGGCTGGTGCCCGCCACCCTTTCCACGTGTGCCCGTAAGGATCGGTGTAGGTGCGTCAAAAACCGACTTAGAACCGACCGTACTGACAAAGAGAGTGTACGAACGTGCTAACAGCAACGTAACATACAGTAGCAACTGCAGCATACGTCGGAGTATAAACTTCAGCCAAGAGCAGGCGGTCAATATTTTCGATCTGCCGTTAAGTCACGCCCGGAGACTACTACATGCATGCACACCTTTGTAGCAGTTGCATCTGGGCAACGCAGCAGCAGCAGCCGTCGTTGTAGTAGCAGCGCTCGTCGTATTAATGGTCGAGGGCAGAAACAGCGCAGCATACACTTCATATCAAGCATATCATAGTAGCAGAAAGCAATAAGTGCGTCCGCTGTATGTAGTACGCATCTTCTTATTCAGCGCACGCTCGACCAACTGTCAATCACCTAGGCAGTACTCCGTACCATATGTGCAGCATTAACAGCAGTAGCAGGGCAGTAGCAGCAGAAGAAGTAGCAGCGGCAGTGGCAGCATCCGATATGTGTCAAAAATACCAACACGTTAGTACACCCACTTGAAAAACCTAATGTTTGCATCGAAAACGCCGAATGATCATTTTTTCGATCGACTCTGAAAACGAAACCGGTGCCAACCCACGACGGCTTCGGTAACACCTCATGCCGTGACACTCCCCGAAGGAGTAGGGGCAGGCAGGCACGATCGTGCAAAGGGTAAACGGGAAGACAGATACCATATTGATAAACCTTCTCAAAACTAGAGGGGAAGCTCGACATCCAGTCCAACAATTTCCGAGCCCCATCGAGGTATCGTACAGACGTTTATGAAGAACAAGATCGGCTATTACGGGGGTACATAGTAATCAGGACTAAATATGAAGAGTAAAAATAGGGTAATATATAGGTTTTGTGTGTATCGCAGGTCCTGATTACTATGGTCCGCCGTAATAAACCACATCGACGTACGTTTCAAATGTTTTAAAACAAGTGTCATGGAGGATAGGAACCCCGTGATGGGGAGACGATCTGGAGAGCCGAGAAGAACAAGAGCAACCCATACGATTACCTGTGTCACGGTCGATTGTCACCGCGCTATTGAGGACGACCCAAGGCCAATATCGGCGACAGTTAGTCACAAAAACTTTCAGAGCCCGGCAAAATTTCCATCCCGAAGCGTGGGATACTCTCGAAAGTAAGCCCCAACATACGAACAGGGTACGGTAGCTGATGCTCACGATTGGCCCTAGATCTAACAATATGATTGATCCACCACCCATCCGCAAACCGTCCGCAAAAACCACAAAACTGACAATCTACCCTGGATGGTACGCTCATACTCCGTGTTTTACGGGACGAGAGCTTGCCGGGTGTGTCCTTCCCGCTTGACGCTAAATACCGCTCGGTTTCTGTCCGGACGGACTGAGTCCACTTCTCTTTCGGTTTGCCCACATGACAGCCAAATTCGTTAGTATCAGACACCTGGTCAACACCCGCCACATATCCCTGTTCTACGTGTCAGCACTACGAGCATAAGTTGGGTCGAGGCCTTTATTTAGGAAGTCACGTTACGATGTCATATCGTCCGTAGTCGTTGATTGGTCGATCTGTCCTGTTTGAAAATGGGGCCTTTGCGCCGGATATCCTGATCTATTGCCGGGGTTGCCACTGACGTGCACACAAACACGTTGTCGCTCCTCGGACTGTGGCATAAAACTGACTTACCGACAGATAGGTCTGGGAGCTGGCATTTAGGAACGTCGCTAACGTCGGCGCGTACGAGATGTCAACGTTTCTCTTTCAAATCTGGACCCGGGTGCGCAGCGATTCTAGCCCCGGGCTCCTGCTGAGCTCAGAAGTGTAGGTGTGAACATCTCTCTACGCCTGGTGGCGGGAATCACGCCGCCAAAGACGCCGTATTTTATAGGTGAAACTCACTGATATCGTTTCATCCTTTCAACTTGCCATGCAAACGCCGGTCCAGTAAAGTCGTACAGCAGTTCAACATACACCCCATTATGTGCACGTTCTCACCTCCGTCATCAAGTACAGTGTTATGTTCAAAAGAGGTAACTCCGGCGACATTGGTATCCGAGTCCGAAGCGTGTCGCGAGATGTCATCGATCTATAGAACGCCTGTTCACTTCAAGGTGTTTTCTACATTCCACACGGTGCTTAGGGCGGCCTTGATGTCGCTCCACGATCCAATCGGAGCTCCAAAGGGGCGAGTCGTCCCGTCCGCACCCACTTACAATTAATACAGTACATATCCTGGGAGGACTGACGTACAAATAGTGCAACTTGCGGCTGCCCAAACCTCTTAAAAACTGCCAAGACACTATCCGACCTAACCGCCATGCAAGCACAGGGCAGGAATTTCGAACATCATATACTTTGCTGCGTGCACGTTCTCACCTCCACCAACATGTACAGCGGAGTTGCTCTCAAAACTCGTATTGCCGTCGATGTTGATATCCGAGGCATTGGCATAGATTGCACCAGCGAGCGAGTATTGGTGAGTGGATACGAGCATAGGTTTATCTGTAAACGTTCGAAAATAAAGTAACGGACAAAATGACTAATATTTTGCAGTGAGAATGGGGATCTGTGTCCGGGATCTGGGTCAGATTCTATGGTAGCTATCAGAACTGAGCAACCCACGAGCAGTCTCGTGCGAGACTCGTCGCGTGCAGGTTGGCAAATGCACGCCGAACGCGAGCGGGTTGGGGCTCTTGCTGATATTGTGAGCAGACATGAGAGTCGCTGGATTGCTCAACCAAGCCAGGCATTTGAACCTTTTCTTTGCGAGGACCCTGGGTTGGATACCTGGAAAAGACAGACAAGCAGCACAGGCAACTGGGGGAGATCGGCCGACAGGACCATCGGGCTAGATATACCGTTCTCCAAAAGAGGTGCGTGTGGTGTACGTTGGGTTGCCAGCTTGAGATCGCTAAAGCTCGCAGATAATTGAGGACCAGATAGAGATCGCTGATGCTAACATATTGTTGCTAATTGGCTCGTGATGATAAAACGAGCATCTTGAGACCCCCTCGAGGTGGTGTTTATATAATTGTTTATTTTTGAACAACAAAACGCCCGCACTAAAGTGGGAACCTGCACTATAGCGTGTACCCGTATTATCCATAAAATGGTTGTGACATGCAATTTTCACCGCACTAAACTGGGGCCCCGCACTAACGGTTACCGTACTAAAGTGGGACCACGATTGTGCTCGTTCGTGTATAGAAGTTACTCAGCCGCGGGCGATATAAACAACGTAGCAATCCTGGTACCTATCATCACAGTACGATAGCATGATATACACCAGGTATCACGCAGAGCACCCAGAGAGGTTGCTCTGCACGCGAATGCATAGTGAAGCTTCGTTTGAGCCTGCATCGATGTCTGTGATAGATGGTACATGTAGGTCATTCCCACTCACTCATAGACCTACAGTATATATTGCTATAAGAAGCGGACAGACCACGTTATGCTCTTTAGACGGCATTTGTCAGAGCCTAGACTACAATATGGGCATCATTCTACATTGGTCCCTGATATGTATGTGAGACATCATACCAGTATAATACCTGATACTGCTGTATCGCAAACGTTGCAGTTTACCTGCTGTGTGTGATCGATGCTTCACTGCTGCTGCTACAGAGACAGCAGCAGCTGATGGTACATTTACAGATCAATACTAGATTTACTGATGTAGAACCCTGCACTTAACTGGTATATATTCTGGTGTCAAAAATACTCCGGGGTATTATTTCAGGGTTCCGTACTGCGTGGACTGGGCTACGTATAACCTGGTACTTAGTCTTTTCGAGGCTAAATACTGCGAGTGCTGGTCTTAACTTATGCTGTACGTATGTTCACTGCTCCTGTTACAGAGACAGCAGCAGTCAGTATCCGCCAGTACCAGTACAGTATGTGTACAGGTCAATACCGGAGGTACTGGTCTAGTCTATGCCTATATTTCCTAACATAATTTTAATAGTACTCAAGGGTACTCTTTATTCGCGCCACTAGGTGCAGGTAGAATGATACAATCTATACTGTAAGATGTATTTCGCGAGACTGCTTCGTTGCAACGGACACGTACAGCAGAATAGCCTACTAATTACATATAAACCTACCTGGTATCACTGGCCCGACAGTTGCTGGGGTTTGTGAGGGTGGTTATATATACTCGTTGTACTGCTCGCCAACCTGGTCCGCAACATTAATATATGGCAAGAGTAGTCTTATCACTTTAGATACATACTGGATACATGCTGGGACCTAAAACTTATACTCGTACGAGTACGAGTAATCCCTGGGGCGCAAGGCTTTACCATGCTGCGGACGTGAGCCGCAGCGGTTGAGTCTCACAGATTACTTGATAGAGCCTACAAGGTGAGATAGTATAGGTTCCCTGGTGGATCTTGATGTGGCATCTATTAACAAACCTACCTGGTATCGCCCGATGCTGCGGCACATGTCGTCACGTCGATATACGTGCTGGCTCGCGACGGCCATTCGATACCGTCCGCAAGCACCACAGCTGCCTACGTGCTGCAGTAAATAATCGCAGGATGCGTACTGCACGCCAACAGAACCTACATTGCATTTACATTATAAGATCACTGATGCAGTATGTAAGACACAGTTAATAACCTGGTGTCGCCTGATTCTGAGGCAGTTGTACTTGCTGGCTCGCGACGGCCATACGATGCCGTCAGCGAGCAGCACAGTAGCCCGTGTGGAGTCACACGGGGGGCGACCACCGCCACGGACGTCGTGGGAACGCGGTGGCTCAAGGGTAGAGTCGCCCATCGCATGCATAGGGTGGAGTCGCCCTATCGCCTTCTTTGGCGCCAAAAAGGCCCAAACAAAAACGGCGCACACAACTACCAGGTATCCGTATATATTCGTTTTCGACTCCCGGACGATGACCAGACAGATATGTTTGTTATCGGGGGCATTCGATTTCCGGGTATAGTATAACTATATAATACCTGCTGTTGTAGATATATTTCCTGGCGGGCACCGGCTGTACCGGGCCCGCCAGCCACCGGCACAGCCGCCGTTGTGGAGTAGGCGAGACACATCTAAATACCTGGTCTCGTCTGATTTTGAGGCAGATGTCGTCACGTCGGTATGTTTGCTAGCTCGCGACGGCCGTTTAACGCCATCAGCGAGCAGCACCGTCGCCTAGGTGCCGCAGTATACTATCGCATGATGCGTACTGCGCGCCAACAGAACCTGCGTTGCATTACACTATAGGATCACTAATGCAGGTAAGATACAGTTAATATCCTGGTGTCGCTTGATTTTGAGGCAGTTGCACTTACTGGCTGGCGACGGCCGCACGAGGCCGTCAGCGAGCAGCACAGTCGCCCGTGTGGAGTCACACGGGGGGCGACCACCGCCACCGAAATCGTCGGATGTGGTCGTTCAAGGGTGGAGTCGCCCTTCGCATGCATAGGGTGGAGTCGCCCTATCGCCTTGTTTAGCGCCAGAACGGCCTGAAGCAATATGACGGCACACTACTATTACGTATCAGCATGCAATCTTTGTAGATGCTTCGACCATGACGCAGACATATACATATGTTTGTTTTCGGGGGCAGTTGGTCACCGGGTATAGATACCTATATACACGTATTGCTCTAGTTATGTTTCCTGGCGCGCGCCGGCTGTACCGGGCCCCCAGCGAACGGCACAGCCGCCGTTGTGGAGCCTCCAACTGGCACTGTACAACCTACCGTCCGGTTTGGCGCCAAGTACCAGAGCCTCAATTGGCATTGTACTCGTAATAATATCTAGAGGATGCCTGGGCCCGGGGGCAGACAAGTACACTTATCGATATTCCTGGGAGCCTTGGGTCCCGGGACGGAGATATGTAAACACAAGGACTAAATCCAATCGGCGCAGGATCCGCCGACGGGAGCTCCGGTTTGCGAACGGTTCCTTTCATGCTACCCCCCCCCCCCCCTGGTCTGTTTTCATGGAAAAAACAGAAGCGAATTGAGTGTAGATGTGTGAGTTGTCCTGTCTGCTTATAACGGAGAAGAGACAACCACCTTGGGTGGGGGGGGGGGTGCGTTGCATAACCACTAATTGTTCGCAAGGCTTGCGATTCGATACGAATTCAATAGAAAAGCGTGAAATATAAAGTGATGCCTCGTGATGCCACTAACCGGCCACTTTCCCTGTTTCTCGAGTAAATATGGTGGTGGGGGGCGATATCCATCCGCCGAGACACAGACGGGATGCGCCGCATGGCGTGGGCTCGTACGTCCCTCCGGATAGGCACATTTTTGACAGGATAGTACCCGATACAAAGTAAGCACGCAAGCGTAAACGGTACGAGTGGGGAGGGGCTCGACGCTGCCACGCCGCCCCCGCCCCCCGTCATAATATATCCGTTGATTCCCTCTCTCCCGTCGGGCATAGGCTGCACCATAAAGCAAAACACGCCAACAGCAGCGATACGTGGACTGGGACGGGAAAGCGGGGGGGGCAACACTACACTGTGCTACAAATATAATCCCTGAGGCAAAAAGTGTAGATATGTATACATCCTGGTATGGTCTGATCTATGATGCAAATGCAGTAGGTACCTATACATGTCCGGGCGGGCGACGGCTGTACCGTGCCGCCAGCGACCAATCACCTCTTATGAACCGCACAAGGGGCAAACATTAGAGCGGAGTGACGGCGGGGGCCGCTCAAAGGTGGAGTCACCCTCGTTCTGTCTCGAATTTTCCCTTCGGAGAAGAAACATAACAAGCAGAAGGTATACGTAAACAAATTCTATAATTGGGTTGGCCCCGTCGTGTTGGGCCCATATTGGAAGAAACACTAAAACGAGACCCAACAAACAAAGCAAAACACAACATACATTACAGTCTCTCCACTGGTGTGTGTCGGTTGCATCGTGCAACCAGCGGGGAGAGAAGTTGACTATTGTGACGCCAACGAGGATAGACACTGCCGCGGAGTCGCGGGTGCTCGAGGGTCGAAGTTCCCTCATTTTATCTTGAAAATTGCTCCAACGAACATGTGCGTTGTTGGGGCCGAGTGAGGTAAAATACAGGAGAGAAACCGTAGCGCACAACCACCGCTCGTTTCCGTCTGAGCGACGCATTTCATACGCACCGCGGCTGATGTTGTTGGACCCTCGTTAGCACCTCATATTGCGTCGTTGCGCTGTCCTACAGCGACGCACAGCTACATCACTGTACAGGTTAGCGGAAGCTCCGCACAAAAGACATCTCCTTTGTGCTCTCAAGTTTGGAGCCGTTGTGCTGTTCAAGTTCTTGTCGCCTCTTATATGGCCAACTACGCGAGTTACCTGGATGCCCCCTTCCGCATATGAATGCAAAGAGACAGTCGCCTTGTGTGGGCACGTAACTACGAATCTGTCCGTCAAATGGACGGTACGAAAGGAACGAAAAAGAAAGAGAAGAGACAAAACACAAAAGAACAACGAAGCGTATTGATACGGGATACCGAAGACGACTACGTATATCGTACGTAGTTTCTTGTGATGCAACTATCGTGCCACGTCTCCTATTTCCCTAGTCAGTGTTGTGCGGGGGAGTAATTCCCCTGCTCCGGGAGACACCAACACACAACGAGTGTCAGAGGCTCGTTCGTCCCGTCTGATAAGCAGATTTGATACAGGGCAGTAAATAATCCATAGATAGCCATTACAATCGTTGGTTGCACGAGTGGAGGCACGACAGACACTGTCACGTCGATTCAACCCGTCTTATTTCTTTGTTGGAGTTCTTCTCTATTTCTGCGCACAGGTTTCTCGTGTAAAGAACACGTCACCATCGACGTTGCCGGGGCGTGGGGGGATGGGGGGGTATCCACCCCCCCCCCCCCCGCTCCCCCCCCCCTTCCCCCGTCGGATTTACTCGGACACGCATTCATTCGTGCGACGAGGCGCCATCGGCAACTGGGAATGGCGCCCGCTCCCGCCCCACGCCCCCTTCTCCCTTCTGACTAACTCGGAAACGCATCCATTCGTGCGACGAGACGCCATCGGCAGCTGGAAATGGCGGGAGGTCGCCGATCTGGCGGGGCTCGGGAACGAAGAACGGTCGTAGGAGCAATGAGACTACCGGAGGGGGAGGGAATACGACAGCCGCGCTTAGTAACGACGGCGGTCTCGCGGCGAACCGAGGAGCGCACCCACCCGATGTATTCGAGGGAGGGGCAGCGGCGCTAGTGATTGCTACGCGGGGCAATGGGCAACTGCTTGTTCAGGAAGACTGCAAGTACACCCGGTCTGCGAGCTAGAGGCTGTTCGAGTAGCTAGCGAGGCAGGTGGGGAGGCCAAGGCAATTTCAGTTGCGAGGTCGACTAGGCGCGCGTACGAGTCTGGTCGCCAGTCTTGGAGCACGGTTCGCAGGTTATTGGGCAACCGGGCGTGTTTGAAATCGAGCGATTCAGACAGCCGCAAGACCTGGACATTGATAAGAGTCTGGGTTTGGGTGTCGTGCACCAAGTAACCTGGCGGAATTTACATTTGTACCCATTACGGGTAAATCGCAGCCGTATAGTATTTCCATCGGAATGTAGGAGTAGAGCTACCGGTCACGACCTCCCTTGCTCCAGTGTGCGCTCAACATATCTGTGGGTGTGTGTCCGTGCTTGGAGGTGGGGGTGTGGACGTGTGGTTATGTGTGTCTACGATCCCGGGTAATGGTGGGAACTTCCCGCCGCGTTCGCTTACCGATCTTTACAGTATATCCAACGGAACGTAGGAATCGAGCAACCGGTCACGGCCCCCTTGGTCCAGTGGGAACTCAATGTGTATGTGGGTGTGTGGGTGTGTGGGTGTGTGGGTGTGTGGGTGTGTGGGTGTGTGTCCGTGTGTGGGAGTGGGGGTGCTTGCGTGGGCATGTGGGTGGGTGTGTCTACGGTCGCACGTGACGGCGGGAACTCCCCGCCGCGTTCGCCTACCAGTCTTCTTCTGTATGTTTATTTTTTCGGGGGGAAAATCTCATTCCCCATGGGCGTTATGAGGTGAAGGTGTTGTGGCTGAGTTTATGTCTGATTTGTTCTCCGGTGGCACCGTCGGGCGATAGGTTTCTGCCGATTCGGGGTGGAGCACCCCGCGCATGGCATGATGCAGGGTGAAGAGGTCGCGTTTTACGCCAACGGCACACAGTTGGAATACATGCCATGGCAACGGGTCGACAAGGTAGATGTGCGTTTTGAGGGTCAGAAGGGTGACCAGGTACAGGTTGGAAGCGTACGCGTGTGGACACGGAACGAGGTTCGCGGTTCGAGGTTGACCGTTAGGGCCGACGGCGGTGCCGTTGCCCACATGTTGAGGTTGGGTGTCGAGCTTCGCTTGTCTTCCCGACCACGCCCCCCTTTCCTCGTATTGTGGCAAGTCTACATTAGTGGTGGTGTATGGTCGTGCTCTTCGAGCAATTGTGGAGTCAGTAGCGAAGTCAAGTCGAAATCCCGATGCCTTCGCCCTGCACTCGTTGCGTATCGGGGGAGCGACCACGCTCGCAGCCCGAGGGGGCATGTCGGATCGAACGATTCAAAGAGAAGGGCGGCGGAGAGCCAATGCGTACAAGGCGTATACGCACAATATCATAGATGATTCGGTAAGGGTGCCACGTAAGCTAGTCGTGGCAAGCCAAGGAAAGCATTGACAACCGGCCGAAGGTGCAGCCTGGGATAGGAAATGATAACTAGTGTACGGCAACAGTAGTATCAAATTTACTCGGAGTTGGAGCAGTCGAATGGTACGGTAGCATTCGGAGGCGTGGTCATTCGAGACGACTGTAGGCGGTATCAGTTAGGAACCCTGCTGGTTTAATATTAGGGAGAGAGACACGGTAAATATGTAGGCAAGATACATTGAAGATTGCAGAAGGCTTAGATAGGTGTATCTGGCAAAGGGGAGAAATCCCTCTTTTCGACGACTCAGAAAAATGATAACGACAACGAAATTCGAAAGATAAACAAAATAGGGTCGGTTTGTCTGCAAACGTACGAAAAAATAATACGGACATAACGATGTTAATTTTGAAGTGAGAATGAGGCATGCCTGTGTCGGGGATCTGGATCAGATTCAACGGTAGCAATAAGAACTGAGCAACCCACGAGCAGTTTCCTGCGTGACTCGTCGCGTGCAGGTTTGCAAATGCACGCCGAATGCAAGCGAGTTGGGATTTTTGCTGCTAACGTGAGCAGACATGAGATAGGCGCCGGATTGCTCAACCAAGCCAGGCATTTGAGCCTTTTCTTTCCCACCCGCCCGCCCCTTTTTTTTGCTTTCAAATGGGGGGGGGCTGGAGGAGAGCGGTAGGAGTAGCCGGGGTCCGGTAGATTTTAAGTTTTTTTTCGTTGTTGTTTTATGTGGAGTTTAAGTTAGATCGGAGGAGTCGAATGGTACGCTAGCATTCGGAGGCTTGGTCATCCGAGACAACTGTAGGCGGTGATAGTTTGGGGTCCGGCTGGTATCATATTAGGGATGGGGACGGTAAATATGTAGGCGAGACACATAGGATATTGCAGGAGGCTGCGATAGGTGTATCCGGCCAAGGGGGAAAAAACCTTTCTCCCACGACGCAGGAAAACGATATTACAACACAACTGGAAATATAAACAATAAAGGGTGTGTTCACTTCAATATTTCTAGTCACTCAACCCAAATATTCAATCCGATTCCAAGTCATATTTTTCACACGACATTTGGCGGCATGAACAGGGATTCCGAGGGAAGCCAGGCGATTTCATAGTGAGATCCGACGTTGCACACAAGTAAACATTTTCGCAACCGTATAATCCGAGTGCTTTCGTACGATAGAACAAAAGCTTGAAGTAGAAACGCAGCGATACCAAGGCAAACTGCAAGAGTTTGACACGACCATGCTGGTGATGTATTAAGGCGACTACTGATAGTGATTATAATTGAAATGTAAGCGTTTTCATTTCTGTAACACAAGTTCCGTGGTGGGCTTCACCTCAGACGAACGATGCTCAGGTTGGTAAAAGGAAAGCTCGGGCCATGAAATAGGATAGCGGAAAGTGTGGAAAAGGCGAGTCAAACCAGATCGAGCAGACGGGGGGCTCCACAATGATCCCTCGGCGTCGGGAACTGCCATGCGTTCGAACTCTACGACGTTTAGGGTAGTGCTATTTCCAAGAATATTACAGCAGTGCTAAACCATGAGGGACGACGATTGTCAGATCTCAAAGGCCATCGAAAGTACGGTGTACTTGTACCTTTTATTTCTAGAAGACACTACACACGTCAACATGTCGTGAAAGGTGAACGGTCAGTGATTGCGCCGCATTCATTCTACGTGACATCACGACATATTAAAGCGTATAGCTGCAGGTTGTACTGCTGCGACAATGCATTCTGAAGCTGTACTGCAGTCTCTACGGAACATGGATCACACCAATGCGCTACGGTCGTGTCTTTATCAGCAAACAGTTTGTAGAGTACGTACCTAGACCGAACACTGGTGTCTCTCAATTTTACGAACAATTGTGTGTCAACGCTTCAATGACAGCCTTCGAAGAGTCTGAACATCGCCTTTAGAGGACAATGCAACCGATTACTGCGTAGGGTGCTAGCTACTGCTGCCGCCAAACATCGTCAGCAAACCAAGCGTCTGGCCGAGTGGTGAGGTAAGGCTTTCATCAATGGCAAGCCACAAACATGGTCGATCAAGCTTGTTGCGGGCTGATAACGCCACAACCTAAACGCATTCGTGTGAAGCACTGGATGTCGATGCAATGTATTGTAAATTAGTGGCTCAACGGGGGCAATACTCATGTTCTCGCGACTACCGTTACAACCAGCGACAAAAATATTTCCAGCCAGGTGTTCTTGCCAGTCACAATATAATAGAAACGACCACATTCGAAGGCGAAACCGTAAGCCCCTACGTACCAGCAAGCCCCAACTCTCTTGAATGGTTAGGTGCTGATTCAAACCATGACGTGAGCCATGTTTATAGTATCTGCTACTGGTATGATAATGCAAATGCCACCCGACAAAGGAGCTCCGGGAACGAACGCAACGGCATGGAAAAACACCTGTTCTTGCTAGGGCTCCTCACGTCAGGAGCTCTTTACTTGATCCAACGACCGACGCTGAGAATGTCAGTGAACTATTGTCGTAGGTACGTAGCCTTCGAAAAATATGCTACAACACGGTTGGGATTCGAAATGATTGGATAGGTTCTCAGTCGAGGAGGCGCGTCAGTCAGAAGATTTTCACCCTAAGCATGGTGCGCCTATTGGAGCACGCGTCTAGGTCATGTAGATCATACGAATTCCGCCGGGCAAACGATACTGCCAGCGTTTGGTCACACCCTCCCCATCCATCGCGCATGACTTCGTGTAGACAGTGCAGATCGGGTCTATGAAGGGATATATCTCTGCGGTGAAAGATCAACCTCTTTATATGGAGATACGATGTGGCTGGTCCGAGGACTCGCACCAATTGAGTGACGTCTAGATACGGTACGTTGTCCCCGACTTGATTCTAATTCGTTTTGGATTAATGTCGCGTTAATGCTGGAATTACGATATTCTCAATTGGGAAACAAGTTAGCCCTGCGGGAATATCTTGAATCGCTTTCAAGGGTCGTGAACAGCGGCCAGCAGTCGCTGAACCACATTACCAAATCGGAGATAATGCCGCCCCTGCGCTGTTTCCCAACTGATACTGCGGTATGCTATTCGAAAAACTTTGGTTCGAACGAAAATGTGATGCTTGCAGGAATGGAACTGCAGAGAGTTGGGTGCCCAGTCTTTCAAATGTGATCGTATGGTTTGTGTAGCAGCAGATCTAACGAGTTTCACAACAGCTCCACAGCATCACTTCAGGTTACTTTAAAACTTCATACGAAGGAGCAGGGTTCTATCATGTTGCGACAACCATCGTTTGTAGCTGTTGGTTCTAGGCTGCGCTGCGATTCACCATGCCTACGGTAAGGAGCGGACGTTTCGGGCCGTTCATATAACCAGCTCAGGGTTCGTCGCGCGACTTGCAACTCTGTTCATTGCAAATCTTCAACCAGTTTAAAATTACGTTCACCTTACGCACCGCCACTATATGATCGGTGATTGTTACGGTGCACCACCGAACGAATCTTAAGTTCGTTTTTGAGTGAGGTACAGTGCCGCTCGCGTCGGTGGCCCAAGCACGGTAGCGAAAATATTATTACCGCCTCCTACCGTAGTTCAGAGCAGTGTTCCTACAGAGTTTCACAACAACTCCATAAGATCCCTCCAGAAAACATTGAAGTAGATATGGATGTTTGCTTGCGGCTAGTGTCTTCTACGTTTGTTTGCTGTATGTTTGTATGTATGGCCTCACCTCCGTTTTTAGCTTGGTTGTTTGTGAATGCACAGCCGAGTACGTACAATGAGCTGGAATCAAGAATGGTGATGGACCCACCCCCATCCTCTGAAAACCCTCCGTCGAGCACCAAGTTGTTGATGGTGAGAGTAGATCCGTCCGATACCAAGAAACTGCCGGTTGCGTTTCCAGCATCGATGCTAGAGGTTGTTGGAGAACCGGATCCAGTGATAGTTACATTCTTCTGACTGGTTATCTCGACCCGCTGCCGGATTGGCAGACTGCCGGACCAGGTGACTTCGAAAATGCCTTCGCCGGTGCAGTTCATGTCGTCGGTAAGGCCTTGCACGTCAGCGGCTGTAGTCACCTCCACTGAAACTGGAGTCGAGGAGCACGGGGCCGTTTCGACCCCTGACATGAAGGAGAACATCAACCCAGCCACCATCGCGGCCAAGACGCCATATCGCATACTGTGCGAACAGAGGAACGGACGAAGAAGGTACATGCTGTTCAGATATCGAATCACATCGGACATGGATAAGTGTTCCTACTAAATGCGCACAGTAGGGGGTTACTTGACCGCGAACGATTTTCAGGTTTACGTGGCTACCAGTTGACTGCAAGATGCTACCGCAAGGCCACCGGAATCCGCAAGCGCGATGCCTGCCCGGGACCATAGTACGGACGATTCTTGAGACAGTATCGCATCACATGTTGCCACAACAGACGATTGGACGATTTCTTGCTGTTGTAAGGCAACATTTCAGTAGAACTCAATCGATCGGGGCAGCACGGATCGTGGTTAATCATCGGTGCGGCGATGGTAGCTGAATTGGCGACAGGCTCTGTATGCATTATACGTTGTCAATCTTCTGTATGTCTAGTCTACACGTAGCTCGTGTTGGCGTCGTCGATACGTATCATCTGTATCGCCTCGCTTCAGGCTGTGGTGATCGGATCAAATATTGACGTCGTCGTACGGGAACATGTTTCCATTTTATTGACCAATTAATAGGAACTGCGTCAGCTGTGAGTTCTCCCCGTACGTAGATACTCAACTGGAGTTGTGCAAGCTGCGTGATACATTGGTCGTGCGTTTCCTCGAGAAGGATATTTGTCGGCAACTTCCATCTACTACTTACATCGATAATCTACGTACGTATATGCCAGAAACGTAGCATACGTGTTTCAAAAGCAAACATGCATAGCCGGAGTATCACCCAGCCTGTAAATTTGGGTATCGATCACACAGATGGTGGAACTCAGAATTGACGTATTTAATCCAAAGTAAACGGTCGCGCGTTTTTTAGATTAATTGCGCGTGAAGTATGAAGGTCGATGACTCTCCTGGATGCTATAATACAAGGGTCAACAGGACGATCCTATTTATACAGAACAGGACACTTAATAGGAAACAGGATTCGGGACTCAGTCCGTATTGCCTTTTTTTTACTTTTGCTGTGCCTTTTTCTTATCGAGTTTGTTCTTGTTTTCACCGGGCCGAAATAAATCGGATTCCCGTTTTGTGCTTTGAAACTTTACTCAGCAGGGCGACCCGAAGGCGTCGGATCTTCTCCCAGGGGGGTAAGGGGTTGTTCTTATGCTGCAGCGAGTCCCCAGCCTCGAGACTTTCATATTTTTTCTCGGCCTTGCTTTCTTATTACCCTGTTTCTGAGTAGGCGTCCTTTACTGTGTACCACCAGGCCGGCACGATTCCCAACTGGTCTCGACCCATACCGTTCCGCGCACACCAGAAGCCCAAGAACCCGCCGAGGGGGAAACAACCATACCATCATTATTGGAAAGTTTCCAGTTATTGCTCCCCTGGTACTTAGTACTTGGTACAGTACCCGGTACGTCGTCTATTCCTTACTTTTTGTGTATGTATACTCCCTGCCTGTTTATGTCTCAAGAGAACAAAACATACCAGATAATTCGAGGAATTTTAAAATATAAAACATCCGTCCGCTGACCAAGGCTCAGGTGTTGAGGCTACGACGATATTATACTATCGTTTGCTTGCTCGTTTGTGTTGTCGCACTCTGGTCGACACGAACGTTCTACTGTATCAACTTTGTTGCTCTGTGCTGGGCCGATTTCGTGTAGTTTTGCTGTGCTTGCGGTACGTAGATTAGATAATGTGGCTATCGGAGCTTGGTTTGTGTTTTCGAGGTCTAGGATGACGAATCGGTATGGACACTGGGTGTGCAGCATGTCGATGGGTGGAAAAAGCAGGTTAATAACAATACATAGACCGAGAAGGGTGATTTTCTTTATGTGGTGTCCCAGTGTTTTGGTGGCTCGCTTGGGCGAGAATGCAGTTTTCGGCAGTCATCTGTTGGTGTGAGCTATGTCGCAGTGTTTTCGTGGCTCGCTTGGGCGAGAAGGCAGTTTTCGGCAGTCATCTGTTGGTGTGAGCTATGTCCAAGTGTTTTGGTGGCTCACTTGGGCGAGAAGGCAGTGTTCGGCAGTCATATGTTGGTGTGAGCTATGTCCCAGTGTTTTGGTGGCTCGCTTGGGCGAGAAGGCAGTTTTCGGCAGTCATCTGTTGGT